>JAQFZN010001224.1:0-17601 GCA_034687075.1 Geophilus carpophagus | reverse complement strand
AGTTTTTATATAAGGAAAATTGCGATATAAGTTTATACTTTATTATCAGGCTGTCGAGTCTTGTGAGCAATCTCGTGAGATTTTAAGAAGTGAAAAGGAAAAAAAAAATTTCATTTCTGGAACTCATTACTTCTATCGGATATCCTTGGGAAACCCACCATCTCGTAGATTGAATAAACGTTTATCGATTGAGTTATGTTTTGAGATCTACCTTTCATACTGACTGAAGAAATTGAGATTTAAAGTATATTTTCGAACTACTTTTTTTTTTCTCAAGAAAAAGGCAAACGATGGTATTTGGAGTGCAAAATTTATTGCATGCTAATGTTACTTTTTCATTCAGCTGCTGCAATTTAATTTTGTTTTATACTTTTTCTGTATATACCATATTTTTTATTACATTTTGCATTGCAGAATAGTGAACAATTTTCTGTAAATAAATAATAAAATGATATTAAAGAGTTGTTTTATAAATTTAATTTATAAATTGGTTTATTTTTCAATTTTATTACATTCTAATCTATCCACTCTAATAAACTAATGCAACTCAGTGTTTGATATCCAGAGAATCTCATACACCATATTTTCCAATCATAGAAATTTATAAATGACAGCAATATATATATCTGTTATTTCAAAGAATAGCATATTAATGAGTAAAGTAAGTGTAAATTATATATTTAAAGTATATTCACATTATTTTAAACTCACTTTACACATTTTACATAAAAGAAATTGACTATATCTTATTCAAATACATATAAATGAATAAATAAATTCAATTTAGCTTCAAATTGAATGAAAGATTTGAATATTTAATATTTCTTTTATTTACTTTCTAAACTTATTTGCTTTATTGCGTTGTAAATTAAATAAAAACTGAACCAAAATGAAATAACAGCATTGAAGACCATTTTTAATAACAATAATGCTTATTACAATTTACAATTTGTCGAAAATATTTTCTTTTAACATTTAATTAAAAGTAAATACACATAATTTTTAATTATAATATCCTAAGGTCATTTAGTAATTTTATCTAATTTAATTTAATTTAATTTGCTTGAATTTTTTTTTAAGAAATCATTACTAGTTGAAATTGAAATTTAGGAAAACATTTAGTTTTTCTTTTGATAATCTGATTGGGCAAGTCTCTTAGGGACTAAAAAGCCAATCAATTTAGGGGACAGAAGTAAGAAAGAAAAGGTTACGAGGTAGGTTGGAAGGAAGGGCAAGAAGAAATCCAGATTTATAGCAGTTTGGTGGAAATCTTTTTGGGACATGAGCCAGTTTCTAGTGGACACTTGTCAATAAATCACGTGATCTATCGGGATGTCTTATGATTCTTCAGTATTAGACTGCCCTCTCTTGCCTACTGTAAAAAATATACGGAGTGCAAAAGGTTGAGTGGCTAGTCAAAATGGGGGACACCAAAGATAAATGAGTTGCACATTTTGATGTCCACAAAGGAATTGGCGATAAATTGGTTTCAAATTATTTCATAAATATGTAAGAGAGAAAAGAAGTTTTTATCTGCGATTTTGCCAAATTGCTTATCGCTTGTTGGCAATTCATTGAATAAAGTCTTTGATTTGGAAAATAAATAATGAAGGAAAAACCAGAAAAAGATTTGATTTTTTTTAAATCTATGTTTTTTTTTAAATTTTAAAATTATAAACTTAAATTATTTTTTTTTGTTTCTTTAAAATTAATCACCCATTTTTCAGATTTATTGCTATATTTATAACTAAATAACATCTCATTCACACATTTATCAATTTACACGAGAAGTGAAAATCTAACTGAAATAAAATTTTAGGAACAATAATTTTTTAACACTAAAACATTCTTTCTCTGTGCTTTGTCTGTATGTCTACTTGTAAAATATTAATATAACATTGTTTTTGGCTTTTACCACATGTATTTTTGTTTTTCATCAATAGTTTAACAAAAATACATGTGGTAAAAGTCAAAAACAAAGTAATAACATAACCTAGGAACACATGTTAAACAAATAATAATCTAAATTAATAAAACAGTTACCAAATTTTAATTCAATCCGAAAATTCAAAGTTTTATTAAATAAATTTATTATCATTTATTATTCATGATAGTTTGATCAAGATAAATTAATTTGTGTTATTGCACGACTAAATTCGAACACCAAATCGACAAATATCAAGTAACAATTTAATTATTATAGATACATCAATCAATCAATCAATTAATTTTATTCCTGATACACATTAATTTTAAGATTAATAGTACCTATATATCCCAATGGAAATGAGAAGTTGTGGCGAGGAAATAAATTGAATTGACTAACTTTAGTCGAGTTGACACATTACTCAATTGACAAGACCATAGAGCACGATTCTAATCCCTTGATTGCAAATGGCTATATCTTCGTTGATTGCCTACAATTAGTGACCACCCCCTCTCCTTTGAGACAGAAATGCATCACCAGGGCCCTTTATCGATCGATATTTTTCTCTGCAAATATATAAAACAATCAATATCTTACAGGCGAGCTGAATTATTTCTTTTAGTTTTTTTTTTTTAGTTGTATTATTTTAGTTTTTCTAAATCACGAGTAAGTTTGTAGAGTATAATGGAATCAGCAATTTTTAGAATGGCTGTCATGTTTAGAAATGATTGGTTCGTACTTTTTTTTCTTTCTTTTTTTTAAAATAGATTTTGATGGATGGAGTTGGTTGAAGTTCAATTTTTCATTCTGCAAGTTTTTAACGTTGTATGAAAACCTTAAGGAATTCGTAAAATGTGTGTACCTTAGTAAAGGTCACATGTCAAAAGAAGAGCCGATAAGTACATTAATTCATCATGAAAATATAAGTACGATTGAATATTTTTTTTTCTTTATATTAATACACAATAAGATAAAGGAGGAAAATATAATTGATTGAATTGAAATTGATGACTGGAAGACATTTTTTAGAAAAACTTTAGAAAAGAAAGGACTTAATATTAAATTTAATAAATACTGAAATTATATTTAGAAAATGTCGTAGATGAGAAATATATCAACAATGTACTTGAATGGATGACAAATATACAGCAATATGCTGAAACATATTTGTCATACACAAGTGTTTACTTGAATAAATGTAATGTTATTGTTGAATTAATATGAATAATGCATTGTTCTTATCACAGTATATTTATATAACACTATAACATTTTTTTATATCTCAAAATATTACTAAAGTTTAGGCAAAATGCAAAAGAAGTTATTTAGGTAACTATACAAAAATAGGTACCATCTTATCTCACTTTCACCTAATCAAGAATTAAAGCGCTTGGAATGTATCTCACCGAGTACCAAAAATCCTAGTTATGGCCTTGTTAAAGGGCCTTCAGGACCGGTTCTTGAATGTTGTGTGTGCGCGCAAGAACACAATTGGCTACCTCTTTTTTCACATATAAAATATCACCAAAAAAGTGCACACATAGTCCGCTCCTGGAGCCGGCCAGAGGGTCCTTCAACTCAACTTGCACATGGCTGATTGACTTTTTGATTGTGGTTATTCCAAGATTAAGATTATCAAACTTTAGCCATACATTGTCAACAGATGGTGCTACTGTGTTGTAGGGTTTAAGCAAGGTTGGTAAAATAGCACAGTTATTTCACACAACAAAATGAATGATGAGTAACTAAGATACATCTTATATCCTAATACCGTGGTTTTGAGTTTTGAGTTTAAAATTTAGATTTGACCTTTTATTTAGATTATGATGGCTTGTGATAATTATTCATTTACTGTAGGCATTAACTGGCAGGATAAATCTTGTCTTAGACATCAAGCTCTGAGCTAAGTTGTAAGATGGTGCTAATTGTCCCCCAGACATGCCAACAAGCCAAGCGAAAGCTCTTAGAGCAGTCATGTGCGTCGCCATACACAACTCTTCTTTATCAGACTCGTGAAAAACAATTTAGTACTAACTTTTAAATTTATTTTAAATATAGAAATAATAAATTTTCATTGATAATTTTTAAAAGAATTTTTTTCTAATTTTTTTCCAAATATAAAAAAAATTATGTAGAAATTTTGAAATTATTTCTTCAAAGCAGTTGTTCAAATTGTTAAAATAAAATTACAATGTGTAAAAAATGATAATTAATAAATCGTGACTTAATCTCTCGCATTTTATTTTTTGAAAAATGACAAGGAAAAATGTAATGTTCGAGAGAGAAAAGGAAGTGAGAAATGAAATGTTGGTTAGAACAGCTTTCAAGTGCGACTGCGTGGTTTGTGTTGCAACTTTGAAGCCATTTACATTCGAGTCATAAATCAAATGTGGAGTCATGAGAAGACGGCCCTGTTATATTAAACATGCCTGTAACATTACACGTGTCAGCGTATAAAGGAACAGTTCCGGTCGCACGAAGCAAATCAATGAATGCTGATCCTGGATAAGATATATTGGAAAAACTTTTTTATCTAAAAAAATATTACTAAAGGGGTTCGTATAATAATTCTGTATTTGAAAAGTTGCCTTATTTTTTCTTCATTTTTTTTGGTTTTCTGCGTTTTTCAATATATTTACATAATTGAAATAAGTAAACAGAGATAATAAGCTTTGATAAGATAAAAATCACTAAATTATTTATAATTTTATGCAGGTTGATTAAATCTTGATCGTTATTAATTACTGAATTGAAAAAATTGACAATAAAAATATTTTTTTAAGGAATTTTTTTAAAATAAGGAATTTTTAATCAGTATTTTGTAAATGCATAGAAATCAATTACCGGAAAATTTTATTCAACAGGAATTTGCTGTTGTTGACAAGCAAAACAATGGTGTTTTAAACTCACCTTCTGCCTTAAAGTTGTAAACAATCTAATTGAAAATTGGATGTAGATCTGATTCTAAGGAGGAACTTTCTTCACTAATCTCTAAAAAAAAATTAAAAATTTAAAAAAATAAAATTTTTTTTTTAAATTATCCAACATTTTATTAAATTTTTATATGTAATTTTTATTACACCATGCAATATTCTATATGTATACATATAGAATATTGCATGTATACAAATTTTTTTTGATGCTATTTTTGAAGGCTAAATGTGTAATAATAAACCTTTAGATTAACTTAGGGCTAACAAATTTTAAAGTGTAGCAAATGTTTAACTCAATTTTCAAAACACGAGTAGAGCGTTAAAAGTTGGTGCACTCGGGAGAATAATAGTTCCCCATTTGCCTTTTTCATATGCTAAGCTACGAATCACACAAAAGAAAGCCACAGGGTACTACTCCACGCTTGATTAGCGAAGATTCTCTCTTGTTTCCTCCAGTCAGAAGCTTCCACGCTCACTTGAAAATCCCCAGTTTCATCCCAAACCCATCTCACGAGTATAAAGAAGGAAACCACTACATACGAAGAACTTTTCAAACTGATGCTATTGGGATTTCAACAACAAACAGTTACATGTATTTTTAATCAATATTTTTAATTGCAAAACTTTAACACTTGAAATGTATTAAATTGTATACAATTACATTAATTAAATAAAGAAATTAATACCCTAAAATTGGTAGTGAAAATTTCAGGAATTAACTTGTATAAAAACATTTTTAATGACAACTATTTGGACAAATCTGTATCTCTCTCTCTTGTCACAAGACAATTGAAACTTTGCTTTTGAATACTGGCACACATAAATCATTTTTCCAGTTTATTTAACTGAAAAGTTCACGCTACTACTTACTTATATAATAGTCATTTCGTACATACTTGAAGCATTGCTTCTTCTCAGCACCAACTTGCATTCATTTTTTTCCTTCCTCTAAAAACGAAGACACATAGTCCTGCGGCAAGAAGATTCCACCTTGCTCGCAATTCGTTTCCAGTAAAATGTAGCCAACTTAACTGTCAACACACCCACTTTTTTCTCAGCATTCTGCTGTAAAACTTTAACTTTTCAACGAGTTTCAACTCTCAGCTTTTTCACTGAGCTATGTTTTTCTAGAAGGGAAAAAAAGAAAGAAATAAACCATAGTACGTGTTTTAAAACATGGCCATACATTTTTATTTGTCTGTTTTCAACATTTTTTAAATTTATTACTAAAATATATTTTTTTTAGTTAAAGTGTGATAAAATTCGAATTTTTAAGAAAAATAAATTAAGTTTCATCAAACTGATTAATTTAGATTTTTTTCTCTACATTTAAGGTATCTACCTTAAAATTAAAGATGTTATTTATGTTGTTTACTGAACAAAGTAGTTACTTTTCTTCAACAGAAGTTGCCGTACAAAGATTAAATAAATGATATTTTAATGTGACTTTAACTTTTGTAGGAACATAAGATAAGAAATAAGGATTTTATGTTTTTTGTTTATTCGAAAAGTAATATAAATACCAAATGGACTTGACTTTTACATGAAATATTCAAAATGTTATTTCATTAGAATTTTTAAATAAACTAAACTTGTACACAATTTTACTGAAATCCAAATCTTAATGTTTTTAAAAGTTAGAAGATCGAAATTCATAAAATAAAACAAATTGTATAAAGAACATAAAATAAAACTTAATTTAATTTTATTCTGCAAAGCAATTTTCTCTCATTGACATGTTTTACATTCCATTAAATAAATTTCTGTTGTTTTAAGTGCTTCAATATTGATCTCACTTAGTTTTAATGATGGTAGAAAATGGGGAAAATGTACATTTCATTCAAGGCTGAGTTATTTTCACTACTCTCAGTATTTGTAAAAAGATGAAATAAAATTAAATTGATTATTAAAGAATAAAACGGACATTCAAATATACACATATTTGCATTTTCTTTTCTCAACATTTAATAGACAAACTACAATAAATTTCTATTACATGTCTAGTCTTTGAAACAACAATAGAAAATGATGAAAGCGAGATTGCTTTTTATATATCCAAAAAAGCAAGATTATACGACTTTCCCTCAACTTTCTCTTAAGGGAAAAATGAAAAACGAAAAAAAAAGTTGTGGTTTAGAGCTGTTTATTTATTAATGAACTTGTACAACATCAAGTGCAAAGTTATAAAGTCTAGTTGAAATGAAGAAAAAAAATTTTATGATTACGCAAGTGCAAAAAATGGAGTTTTATGTGATAATTTTTTTTCTAGTGTTACACATCCACACAAACTGTTATTATTGTGCTTGTTATGTAATAGAAGAAATTGTTATATATATATATATACGTATATATCTAGCATTGCTTTATCTCAAGAGGGCGGAATGTTCGTGCACACACAATAGCATTTCATTTGATGTTTTGGTCTGTAGTCATGAGCTGATGACTAGAGATTAAGAGTAGACAAAAGAATCATTAGAGTTTTATGTAGTGGTTTTAGGGACTGACTGTGTCTTTTGATCGATTCCAATGCTCCAGATATCTATTGTGACTTTATCTGTCTAGCTAGCTGATAAAAGTAGATGAAGAAGAAAAAATTCTTTTTTTATTTCTCTATGTATTGTTGGCTGTAAAATGGTTTCTGGTTTTCTATAAAAGAAGTCTGAATGGTGTGGTTGAGACGTAGGTTCTTGTCTTTGAAGTAGATTATACTTGTTTTTTAAGTAAAAAAGGATTCAGTCAAGTGTTTAGTTCTGAAAGTTTTTCTTTTCATTTTAAGATGATGCTTTAAAGTGAGAGGTTGTATTTAAATTTATATAAAAATTTAAATACTAAAGCTGAGGGTTTGAGTAAGTTCTATAATAATTTAAAAATTAAATAAAATAATGTAAATTATTACAAATTTTGTAATCAAATCTAGCTCAACTGTTGGAATTTTCTATGTAACTTTTTGCATGTGAATTAAACTTTGTTTTGTGTTAGTTTTTGAGTAGCAATTTAAAGATTATAAAATTGTGCTCAACAGAGTTATTTATGAAAACTTGCAAGGCAAAGTGGTTGAATCGCCACAGACACCACAATTAATTAGTTGCTGGTTGGCTGGACGCTGCAAGCGACAAATGGGCAATACCAATAAATCTTAAAGTAAAATTTATGTAAATATTTACTATATTTTCTAATCCATTTGAACTTCTGCACAACAACACTTGAATTACAATATTAATCTCATTATCTTGTATTCACTGTAGGTAAGGTTGAGTACCAATATTTTAGTTCTGTAAATGTAATCAATAAAAATAAAATAAAATCTCAATTTCCTTCACAATTAAAAACAATTTAATTGATTTTTTTAATTTTTTTAATCAAAATCAATCACAGAAAACAAAGTTAACATCTGTTTAAACACAACAAGCCTAAAACTACAAGTTGAGAAAGAATATTGACGTGTGGTCATTGGCGCCATGCCAAGTTAGTGGGATGCCGACTGCCTATCGGCTATTCCCAAGGGTCCAGGAAAAGTCGCGCCACCTGGTGACAAGATACAGACTCTGTCAACCATGGTGACCACATCCGGGGCCACGTTGCTGTCATTGTTTGTGGCATAGTGTCTGTCACGGGCCAATTGTCAGTAGACACATTTGTTGTGGACTTGAGAAGGATGTGCGAATCACTCGAGATTGTCATGGGTCAAGCTGTGGCAAATGTCAAATTTGCATTGGTTTACATATATCCAACATAGTTTTCAACTCTATTTTTCTATTGATTTTGTATTGGATTTTCTTATCATGCTCTGAAATTGCTCGGATTTGATCTGGAATTGTGTTAAATGATGTGAAATAAAGGATTCTGGAGCAGAAAACTGTGTTAAAAATTGTTGTTTTAAACTTTTTCTTGCTGTTTGATTAACCAAGCATTTTTTTTTCTCTAAAGTAATAAATATATTGAATGGGTGCAGTTTGGAGTGGGCAGTGGGAGGGAAAAAAAGTGTACTAATCAGAAGAAGCAGACGAGAGAAAAACAGCAGCAATATTTCAGCAAAAATACTCTTGTGATAAACGTCTTGTCTCCAGTGACCGTGGATTCTTTTAGAAGTTGATTAAAAGAAATAAAAAATGCTAAGCCATAACAGTTTATAATGGGAGAAGAATTTATGGCAGATGTTGGAGTAATTGTTTTCAGTTAATTAGAATTTTCTTCACAATGTTTTATTATTATTAGTAAATCAATAATAAAGTCAAATAAAAAGTACAAAATCTTCCATTTCTTTCAAAATAAGTTTTACTCGTAAAATAGTTTAATTTTTTCATATTCTTTTCACATATTTTAAATATTAGGTATATCATCTTTAACTATATCTTCTTGAATAAGTTTATATAGTAAAAGTTGATTTCTACTCACGACTGTACAAGTTTTTAAAATTCTTTTTTTAAATAATTTTTTTTGACAATTTAAAACATGATGGTCCTTGCAAGAAGAGTTTTATTTTATTCAAACTGCTCGTTGTATGAGCAGAAAAAACACTATAAGGAAACTCATTGGAAGCCATTACATGCAAATAGGACTGTAATTGCTGTAATAGAAGTTGACAATTTGAGACTCAAGTTGTTTGAGAAAGGAAATTTAAAAAGAAGAGACAATATAGTTTTTCTTCTTCCGTTTTAATATTGAATAATTACAAAGTGCACTAAGATTAAAATTTTAACTTTTCTTGTTTATAAACTTTTTGCAAATGAAATAAAAATAAAAAATATATAATACAAATTTATAAAAGTTAATTATTATTATTATATTTTCAACTATATTTTTTTAAACTTGCATTATATGACTTGTTTTGTTGTTTATTTAATGAGATTATCAAAAAGTTGGCAGGTTGTTTGTCATTTTTATTGTAGGTTGTTAATTTAAAGTTAGAAAAAGGAAAAAAAGATTTGTTTAAGTTTTAAGAAAACATTTAGCTTATGAATTACGACGCTTCATTTTGAATTACACATTAAAATATTTCACCTCATAATTTTTTATAGTTTGACTTTGTTTGCTTAAGAAAACAATTAGGTAACAAAAATTAGGTTTTAACTTGTATTTATATTTAAAGCTGCTTGTATTTATCTAAAATGAATGAAGTAATTGAACGATAATAAAACAACAATAAAATAACAATAGTTTTAAAATGATTTTAGAATTGAAATTGATTTGTATCTTATTTTGTGTTTATCTTTGTCTTTAGTTTGCTGAAAAATCTTGCAAGTGACCTAGATAAAGAACAAATCTATATTAAAGAAAAAAGAAAAAATGAAATTGCTTTTGAGCTTGCTATAGGCATTAGAGTGAAGTCAACTTCTCAGCAGATACATTTGCCCATTTGGAAAAACATTGCTTATTTCTGCCTTCACTTTTATGTTAGCTCATTTCTTTTTTCTCTCTTTCTTTCTCTCACTGCTCGGATTCTCACGAGTTTCTTAGGCTGGAGAAGAGGCCAATAACAGTTGAAAAAAAAATGTATAAAAATAAAAGTGAACTAAGCAAACTTATCTAGGATAAAAATCTAGAGATTAGCTTTTAAGATGACTGTATTGTCTTGGAATTTTCAATTTATTGCTCAAATTAGATATATCCAAAAACTTAAACTTTATATTGAAGACAAAATTGTATTAAAGCAGATTTTTATATATATATAAAATACATTTGTGAATATATTATAATTTATAATATATTTACAAATGTGTAATAAATGTTAAAGCAAATGAAAGTTGATGTAAACAGTTGTAGAGCAATGCAGATTAATTGATGGAAATTAGTGAAATGTGACAGTTGTCAAAAATTAAATTCAAAATTAATGATCAAGAAAAATTATGTAATGACAGTTACTCTCTGACAACTAACAGCAATGACTGAAAGTTACTGTCAATGACATAGACAATGACGCTCTTAAAATAGCTGCAAACGAGCATGATTAATAACATCAAAACAGACAATTTTTTTAATTTTATTTAATTAAAATACAAAATAACAAATATTATTATATAAATTGTTATATAAATAATAATTAATTTTAAATATTAATTTAATAAATCTTCTCTCTAAAATGTAAGAGAGAAATAAAAGAAAAGAAAAACAAGAGATGGCGTAATTGCTCGCATCAAACATCATAGAGTGTAGTAGCAATTGATAGTTATATCACAGCATCAAAGTCTTGTTTGGGTCTGTGTTTTGAAACCATAAACTGTTATTACGGCCGTTCAATTGTGTTCTCCAGGGCGGTAATTGCTCTCATACACAGGAGGCAGTTTATGACTGACAATGGAAACAGGGGGCACTAGAAGGGCTACAAAGCTCTTGGACAACCAATCAGAGAAGTGGATAGAGGAGGAAATAGCCTCGAGAAAGTTATTACTGCCCTGCTACGGCCTTGGCATTCCAATCTGTTCTTTGAACGAGGCATGCATGCTTCACACTACGAGGGAAACACCCTAAAAGGAGAATTTGCATAAAAATCTTTACTGCACAGTAGCTTGGCGTACAAGGTCAGTTCTCCTGCGGGGGCAGCAAGTGCGTTTGTGGAATTATTATTTGCTGGAATTGAAGGATTTCTTTTTTATTTTATTTTATTTTTTTTCTGCTACATTAAAAAAATGGATTTTTGCAGACGGTGACTGTTTTATGGTTATGTGTGTTATTATTGTGTAAAATGGGAGGAAATATGGATTTTCAGTTAGAAAAGTAATAGAAATATTTGTCTTTTTTTTATTTTATTTTTTATTTTTTAAAGTGTTGCGTATGAGAAGGGAGAAAAAGTTATTTCCGGTTGTGGAAATTGATTATTTCCTATCTATTTTGCCCATGTAAAGAATTATTATTGGGTGTAAGTGAGCTATTGTTGAAATTGTATCAATTTTTGATGTAATTTCATGTCAACAACACATGATGCAATGATAATGAAAGATAACAAAATCAAATAGGGGTGCCTTTGCAATAAAGGAAATAAGAGCTTGGCAAGACATTGTCACAAGTTAACAAGTTGGAAGATTGATGACATTTCAGGTTGAGTCAGAACTCAGAAGGGAGTTCTGCTCTATTGGTAGATCTGTACATCCTGAATCATTCAAGAAATGTAATGAAAAAAGAAAAGAGTAATCAACATCGGTTTAAGCAATTTTATTTATTAATTCACTTTTTTACTTGATTATATGAAATTCGTATACAGAATTTCATTTCAGTTTTTGCCACTAGTCGGCGACTGTTATTTTTGTGTTGGGTATGGTGGAAGTGAAGCCTATTCAAGTTGCGTGCTCTTACAAATAAATCACAGTTAATTTAATATTTTAAAATAGTTGGAATTGTTTACAGATTCATGTTTCTTACAAATATTTTTATTGACAGATAATACATAAAATATATTTCAACAACAGAATCAATTAGTATAAATTTGATGTGATTTGACCTGTCTGTTAAGTTTTTAAATATTTTATTTCAATTCATTTGTATCATTATTTAGAATCAAACAGAAAAAACCGATTGTACATTTTTTTTATGTTGCAAAAGTATAAACAAAATTTAAAAAATTATACACAAACAATGATAATTTCATTCTCAATCTTTTTCTTATTGTTTTATGCACATTTACTGTATAATAAGACTACTTTTAAAACCAGTTTGACGTTGAAACACATTGTAATTGCAGACAAGTAAATAAATGTTATTAAAGTAGATTGCCAACTTTAAAATTTGTAAAATCAAAAGAATTATAAATACATTTTATGGAGTTGTTCTTTAGTTTTCAATATTAAAGAGTTTGTTGATGACAAAACAAAATATTATTACCTATTTATCTTAATAAAAGCAAATACAAACAAATACTAAAATATTAAAGAAAAATATATATAATGCAAACCTTTAAACAATCCTGCTTCTACGATATAAAAGATTTGAAAAACGTACCCAGCACAAATCTATTTGTACATTTGAAGCTGCTCAGCTCCAATGGCACTCAGGCTTACTGTCTTGTTTTGGCCATAAACAAAATGGGAGAAAAGAGGGTCAGTCATTTCTCATTAGCAGTGACAAAAGAAAATTAAACCAAACACAAGATTGACTTCATCTACTAGCTTTGTAAATGCACTCTGTAATTACCTTACAGTTTAAACTTCTCAACATTAAAAAGTTCTTATATTATTTTAACTTACATAAAATATACTTAGATATATAAATATTTGTCTTTCTATGGAATTTGATATTTTATCACTTTATTTCTAATAATACTTTATAGCTTTCGTGACACAAGTTTGACGATTAGAAAAAAGACGGTTGATTTAAGAATAAAAATAACAAGTGAAACATAAGAAAAAATGTGAGATCAATAATAATGGGAATAAACACACGAAGTAGGTTGGGTTGTGAGGATTGTTGCAAGAGTGAAAAATCCGATACGAAGCTCAAGTTTGAACGTATTGACAACATGCAATAAGGCATCACTTGGCAGGATCAAACTAGGCCAGGCTCTGCTATCGTTTTATTGGGTTTAGTAAGAGTGAGGCAAAGGAGGGAGATGAAGATGGGAGAAGAGGAGAAAAGGAAAGATGTGATGAAATCCACAGACTCCTTGCATGCGGTGTAATTAGGTTGCTTTGAATGAGAACAGTGTGATCAGTGCAGTGCTGCCAGCTTGCGAATCAGCAATCGGATATTAGAAACAAGCCCAACTATCACACCACCAATGTGTTTGCATAATCGAGTTTTAAAATTGTGACAGCTCGAGTTGGCAAAACTGACAGGAAGGATGTGGTAACGTTATTGCACAAGCAAAGGGTTTTTTTATTCTTTCTTTTCTTTTTGTTTGGTTTTGTGGAACAATTGTGTATTATTTTTTCATGAAGTAAGATTAATGTTAGATAATTTGGTGTCTTGTATGGAAATGAAATTGATGAATAATTAAAATATGTGTTTTAGTACTACTTATTTACTTGAAGGAAAATTTTTGTAATTTAATTATCTTTTGAAGATTTGGACTTGTGTTAAACTTACGTATGCATGTTTGTGTGTATTATTAAACAAACATATTTCTTGGGAGTTGTCAATTTCAATTTCTTTAAATTTGTTACTTTTGGCCACAAGATGGCAGTGATTCAAATGAATGCTAACATCAGCTATTTTATATTTCATGTTTAATTCTGATAACAGTAAGAAAAGCTTAGAGATGAGATTTGCCTTAATAAAACGTGCAAATAAAGAGTAAAATAAACTGTAATTATCTACTCTTCAATTATAATTAAATGTTTCATTGAGAAAAATATAAGTTGGTTGAGAGTATTAAAAATCATGATTTATTCAAATTATTTCTAAATTATAAATGAATTCATGATAAAATTATATAAATATTTGTAAAATAAAAGAAAGAAGATTGCTTAATTCATAGTCAGATCAATAGAAGCGAGTGATTATGGTTTCAGTTATTACTATTAAGAGCTTACATGAACAATAACAAGGTGTTGATGCATGGAAAATTACCTGTAATATCAAATATTAACTCCAATCGACTACGGCAAATTTATATAAGGAAATGAAACATGTGCACAACATTTTCAAATTTGATATAAATATTCATAACAAATATTTAGCGAAATTTGTGTAAATAAATTGAGATAAATAATTCAACACAAACATTTATTACCGTTGGTCATTAGTAATTGTTGACTAAAACTAATTGAAAAATTACATACCTTTTAACATAATTATGGGTTTGTTTTAATAATAGCTACTTTAATGCATTCTGGGTGGATGTTTTTGCGATAATAATGTGATTCATAAACACAATAATAAAAATCTTAATTGTTGAATAAATTTAAATTTCAACCACTTTCTGATAAAATATAACAAATAGACACTTGTCATCATCAGTAGATATAGCGGTTTTACACACTTTATTTTAACAAGGAGGTGGATCCACCTCTTCTTTTAATAATGCAACGTGTGATTCGCTGAATTGCGCTCACTCTAGTGACGATTTGGCGTAACTAGAGTAGCTGGCGTATTGGTGCCAAAAGCAGTCGCTAGCAGACAGCGAGCGTAGCGGATACTGAGTTAGATCTCTGCTCTCTTTCGGCTGTGTTTGAACGGAAAAAGTCTTTAACAAGTGTGACACAGTTTGGAGTGAAGTGGAATTGAGCAGAGCATGACTTGTGTTTCATAATTGGTGTGTGGATTTTCAGTTTGAAGAAATGAATCGACACGTGAGGTTGTTGTTAACTGCATGCATCTTTGTCCTTGTCATCATCCAAGCAATGAGCACATTGATCCAAGGTAAGAGACATTGCTATTTGCCAATCAATAGTTGTAGGTGTGGTGGCGACGGTAGTGTCGATACTCGTTGCGTGACTTTTACCGTATCTTCGTGTGAGAATTATCTTTGGGAACATGTTTTACGAATAACGTATTGAATGAAGATGGTAATATTTGGAATTACACAAACTTTTTCTTGGAAATATTATTTTTATTTTTTGTATTTATATATAAACTGTATATTTATATTTTTAATTTATATATTTATTTGCTTTTTATGTTGGAAGTTAGAAGTGAATTTTTTTTAATTAAAAATTCGGTTTGGTGTTATTATACGCAGTTTTGAATTTAATTAATAGTGATATTTTAGAGTTTGAAATTGTAGAAAGTAGTTTGGACAGAATCTGCACTTTGGTGTTAAAAAGTTATAAGGTTAAACGGGTTTAGGTGATCAGATTCGACATGCGCAGTTGTGTTTTTTATTTATCCGTGCTGACATAAAACGGGAAGTTTTCATAAAATTTTCTATTTTTTAATTGATTAATTAAATTTGCAAGTTAATTTAAATTTTGACCGCATTTTTCACCTAATTTCATTCACCAAATTTGATCCTTCTCGAATAACAATCACATGATAATTTGATTTCAACCTGTTTCACCAAATAAACTTTCCTTTTCTAAACAAACTGATTGAGCTTTTGATTTGTTATAATTTATATCAATAATAACTTTACAACATTCGTTCTGCTTTTTAACAACATCAAATCAAAGCGCAATAATTTTGACGTGATAAAAATATATTTCTTAGAAATAAAAAATTTACCTTACACCCATTGTATGTACAGTATACACCTTTTATTGATATTTTTAACATGTGCACACAACGAATATGATCCGCATAACAAATTACTTGACGACAAAAATTGACTTTTTGCCTCGAACGATTAATTGCGTGAAATTTGATATTAAATATACACTTTTCGTAATGTAATTGGACTCTTTGCGCTTTCTTTTATTTTCTATTTTAATAAGCAAATTGCTTCATTATTCTCGCTATTTTTTCATTAAATATTCACCATTAATAATGTTTTTATTTTTTTTTTCAACTTTTAAGAACTTTAAAATTAATTGAAGTCAAAGACAATAGGTTCATTTAAAGTTAAAGCACTTTTCGCATTTTCTTTTTAACATTCCTGCACTAGTACTGATGAAATTTTTGTATAAAGTATTTGAAGTGAGATGAAAGCAACCCCCGATGGTCACTTTGCTGCCTGTCGCATTTGCTTTGAGAGAAGTCTTCGCATTGATTGTGGTTGCCATTTTGGCTTTTTTCACAAATAGAGAAGCAGTTTTACTTATTCTTATATATCGATTTGTTTTTACTGAAAACAAGTAGCAGAAAACATGAAACAATATGGAATTTTAATGTTAGATGACAGGTAATCTTTTTCAATTACCTGTGAGAAAAATAAATTTTTTATATTTTTTTCATCAAGAGGCTTATGATGTCTACAAAGGTATAATTAGTGACAAAGAAATCATATTTTATCTTTAGGCATTTAATTAATTCAAATTACTAGTTGGTTAAAAGAAAAAATTAATATATGCAGGTGGTTGTCAGTATAAATTAAGTGTATAAACAATAAATATCCAATTACATTAAATTTTAACTTAATTATAAGTATTTTTTATTATAATAAAAATATTATGCTTAAAAATAATATTTTTTTAATTTTTGAATTAAATAATAAAAAATTGAAAATTAAATAATTATTTAAAAAAAAAATATATATATATTTTTCTTAAAATATATCAAAAATATTCAATTTAATTAATTATTTACACAAGTGAGAAAAAAGAGTAAAATTCGATTGGCTTATCCAATATCATTCAACACGCATCTTTTGCCATTTTTAACCTATGTATATTGACCGAGCAACCAGTTTGCTGAATGAATTATGAAATGCATACACAACATAACTTTTGTTGCCAAGTGGGTGTCAGTGGTAATTTCTGTTTAAACGAGCAAACAATTTATAATACACTTTTTCCTCTTTGAGTTTCTATGCATCATAAATTTTATATTCTCTACCGTTTTATTTATTCACTCATTTTCACTTGTGAGTAATTTTTTTAACTCGATCATACTACGGTGTTTCTTCAATTCAAGTTACATAAGTGAATCGACTTGTAAAGTGAAATTTTCTGGTGATCAATAAATTGTTTTGTCAGAAAAACATGACAAAAGCAAACATTAAATGATAACATTTGTATAAGAACTATATTTAAAGTATTTGTATACTTTTTATATGAATTTTTCTATGTATACATTGTTATTTACAATAGGGGTAGTGCTGATTTAGGTTGCACTCAATAAAAAATTATGCAAAAAATATTTGATGTATGTAATTTATTAAAACATTTTTTTGACTTGATGAAATAAAAAGATTTGAAGCGCTTATATTTCGGGATT
>JAQFZN010001223.1:0-17615 GCA_034687075.1 Geophilus carpophagus | reverse complement strand
CGCAGTCAGGCACTGTTGTTGATTCTGTAGTTACTCGTCCTGAACGGTGAATTGATATAATTTTTTATTTTAAAATATATTTTAATTTTAATTTTTATTTAGTTACGATTTTTATCTTGTGAGTCAATCGGTCCGCCAAGGAACTGTTGGACCAACGCAATATAATGTAATATACGACTGCAGCAACTTGGAGCCTGATAAAATGCAAAGATTCACTTACAAATTAACTCATTTGTATTACAATTGGCAGGTATGAGCTTTTTTTAATTTTCATTTATCTATTGCCGCTTATACAAATTAATTTTTAAACATTTTATTTTAGGGAACAATCAGAGTGCCAGCGCCATGTCAATACGCTCACAAATTGGCGTTTTTGGTGGGACAGTCTCTCCATGCTGCCCCCAGTGATAGATTGGTGGATACTTTATATTATCTTTAATATTAAGATTAATTATCAATTTCTTACATTTCATTGTTTTTGTATCTTTCGTTGTTTTCTGTGGTTATATGTAATCCCATATTCACTACGTTTGTACTTTTTTTTTCTTTTTTTACTGGAAATGTTTCCTCATAAATAAAACAGTTTTTTACATATTAAGACTTGACTGGCTTATTTATTTTGAAATATTTTTCATCGGTTTTTATTAGCCTGCGTGAAATACAAGTATTGGTCGTAATGCTATTAGAAGTCGGTTAGAAATATAAAAAATATGTTTCTGATCTTATATGGGTCTAAAAAACATTTTTTAGATACAGGTATAACTGCCCACATGGAAATTGCGTCTTTTGTGCACGTTAAGCATCCTGAGGACATGGAAGTTATTTTTTTAATTCTTGTTTTGTATATAAAACAAACAGATTTATTGTGTGTACAAAACAAAACTCCATATCCTCAGGATGCTTCTTTATTAAGTACATTGAATTCTTTATTTTATTCATATAAGATGGCCAAAGCAAGTAATACAGTTATCAGAGTTGAACTAGAACTCATGGTGGAGCATGAGACTGATATTTTGGTATTATTAGCTGGAAGTTTACTCATTAAAAAAAAAAAAATGGTTGTTATTTTTTAATGGTCCTGTATGAATGTCAATAAATGTTAAATTGATTAGTTTTTTTATAATTTCTTCATAAATATATCAGCATTAGATTTATAAACTGAATTTATAAATAAATAATTTTATTTGTATTATTTTTATAAGTTAAACTTATAAATTTCTAAACAATGCATCAGTGTGTCCATCTTTCAATTAATTTTATTACAATAACAGTTGTCAACAACCCTAGCTGTAAACATTCTTTCCTATTTCCTCTTCCTCAATTAGCAACAAAGCCTTATCTATACGTTGTCACCTTTTAAGGTCAAAAAGAGAACATTGAAAATTTTTTTATTCATATTCAATTTTCTTAGACAGGAACATAAAAATGACACTTATTCTAGTTGTGCTTAATAAACTCAATTCAATTTAAATCAATTATCTTTTCATTTTTATTATCTTTCTCACTATATTGTATTTATCTACATTACTAATTTGTTGTAAAAGTTTCTCATTTTCAATTATCTTTTTATAAAATTCTTAACATGAAAATATCCACTAGGAGTGGATATTTTCAACCTGAGTTTTAAATTTAGGACAATTAAAAGTTGGCGCAAAACTGTTTTTGTTTTTAATCTTGTTTTTGGCAGGTGGTGAGCAGTAGCCATTTTAGATAGAGTTAGATCGAGGCAAGTAAAATGTTTAATTTGAAGTAAGCTTCTGAAATAATTGTCTATAAAAATAAATTGAACTCATCTCAAATTTAGTTCATTTTTAAACAGAAAGTTACCATGTAAATGGTCACCATAAGACCTTGTTTATATCTCTTGCTTATATGTAACAGTTTATTTTTTAAACAAAACACTTCTCCCCCTTCCCCGACTGTTGAGCCGTAGGCCATGACCTAGGTTGTTGGCCTTATGGGAATTCAAGTCCTGTTCTGAAAGCAGTAAATACTTCCCTAAAACAAAAATATCTGGAGTGATTATTAATTTTAAATTCTACATATGAAAATTATTTGTATTCATAAAATTTGCAATGAAATTTTTGATTTTTCTTTAGATTCCCGCAGAAAGTTCAAGCATTCAATTCAGAAGTAATAACAACATCTCATGGATATCCATAATTGGTCTCAACATCTAGAATATTATCTGCAGCAACTAAAAATTCGGTTGATTAGAGTGCTGAGAATGTAATTCAATCTTCAATGCCAGACAATTTAAATTATATTATCCCTCTACGTGGGCGATAATTGATTTTTTTAGATCAAAATTGATATCCCAAAACCACCTTTACATCGCCATCTGAATTGTGTATGTGATCTATTGTTTTCTATAGGCTTAAATGCAACTGCATTATGTTACACAATTCATATACACAGGAAGAACTTAATATGAAATTAAACTAGCCTGCATTAAAGAGACAGGTGTTGATTACAACACGTGAAAACTAATAAAATTAATTTTGTACATTTTTATTTGTCTGAACAAGGGTATATCTGGGGTATAATAATCTTGTGGTACACAAAATTGGGTTATATACCAAGTTTTATAAAACCCGAGATCAATGATTAATGATATTAGAATACTACATAAATGAAGTTTCCTTTCTGCATTATTTATAAATGTCACATTTCTAATTTTATTACAGGATTCATTAACGTGAATGTTGGATGCATATGGATTAGTCTTGTACTTTAGGGATCATTCAATTAACATGTCACGCAAAAAATGCCTTTTTTTGTACCCCCCTCCCCCAATGTCACACAATTGTCACGCTCTTTGGTACACCCCCCTTCCCCCTAGTGCATTTATTTTAAATACCTTGGTGCGTGACATACTTATTGAATGGTCCCTTAAGGTAGGTTCCCACTTGTGTTCACACAAGAGGCAATGTAAAGAAAATTGACGCAACGCAAGCTGGTTGCAGCTTGCAACTACAAATTTGTTTATAGTAGTTGTTAATTTCTACTTCTACTCAAAGTTGAAGTAAGACACAAGGTGGTTGCGTTTAGCCAATCAATTTCATCCATTCACTCTTGTTATTTCTCGTAATTATGGTCAAGATTAAACGAGATTAACCTGATTGGCTGAACATAACTAGTGAAGTTTTAGTTCTGTTCACACACTAATTTGTGGGTGAACAGATGTTGTGTTGCACCTGCATCTTTTTTGCTTGCATTGCCTCTTGTGTAAACACAAGTGGGAACCTACCTTTAGGCATCATCAATGATGACTAATCAAAAATATAGCAACATTAAGAAAAAATTATCAAAGTGTGATGTAGTCAAATCAGTTATTTTATGTTATTTTATTTATATTTTATTTACATAAATAGAAAAAAAGAAAAAAGATCTTTATTTTTTGTACAAATATTTATGTTATGACTTCCTGAGTTTCCCAGGTCCTAGAATCTTCTAAGATGTTATCTATCGACTCTTGTTTCTTATTGCCCGCAGTTAAGAACATGTGGCTCTTTGTGTTGCATTTCTCACATCTTGTTCTTTTTACAGGCTTATAAACAGCTTTAAACATTTCAGCACCCAAGCTCTTTGGCTGAGTGCTTTTATAATTTTTTTGGGGATATTTTATATTTACTCAGCTGGTTAAATATTATTAATAGAAAAGAAGTGGAGTTTGACATGCTTTGTCAGTTTAGTTTTAATTTAAGTGAAAGTGGAAATACTTTTATGGACAAAATGAAAAAAATTTTAATAAATTCATGAAACTAAATATAAACTTTAAATTTTATTAATTAAATTTAAATATATGTAATTGTAATTCTGGATAAGTATAATTCCATAGAAAACACACATTTAAATCAGTTTTGATTAAAAAATCAAAATTAGCATTTATTATGATTTTAAATTAACTGATGGACTTTATTTTTGGCATTATAATAATGCTTTCAAATATTCAAAACTTTTATCCTGTTCTTGTATGTTGTATTTTTTTACTTCTCCACTGCCTTTAGTTTAAAGTGACTAGCAACAGAAACTAATAATAACGGCTGTTCCCACATTGACCCCAAAGTTGGGCGAGCCTTGCTGACATCAAATCTCATTCAACCTTGCGTTGACCCCTCCTGGAACCATCGATGGTTCCTATTAGCTACAAAATAAAGTGACACCATCTCCAGTTACAACGATAGCATCGCCACCCAGCGAACAATTGTCATTACAACAGAGAAATAACTTTTTTTTTACTAAAATTTTAACTTAAAATTACATTAATTAAAAATAAATTTTAATGTATATAAAAAATTGGCAGTAATTTTATTATTTTATAATAATAATATAATAATTATTTATTTTACTTTATTTTAATGCTCGTATTAATTTTTTTTAAAACTTATTTAATGATGTTTTGTTAACAATTTTAGTGTGTAAAGTTTACAAAAATCCACTATACATTTACAAGTTAGTCAAACATAATCGACGACAGTGGTGGTTTCTGGTGAAATCAATAGACACTACACAATGGCGGACCCAGTTGTCGTTAGTGATATACTGTGGTCACTACTTTTAAACAGTGCAACATCTGTTTAACTTCTTTATCTGCGACAGAAGGGTTTTGGAAGCTTTCGTTTAAGTAAGTTTAATACATGATATTCCATTTACTCAACTGTGATTAGTAAAAGAAAAGTTAACAAATCTTTAGTTTCGGATGCGTTTGAAATTAGGTCTTTCGAACGTGGCGCGGTAACACGTGTAGCTGCGGTAATATGACATGAAATTGTTTTTAAAATGTTTTTCGTAAATGAATTAAAGTTTCATTTATTAATTTATAGATCTATAATGTCGGATCGTGAACAACAGCAACCTTATCAACGATCACGCGCTCGTGGTAGACTGCAAGGCGAACCACCGCGAAGGCCGCAGCAGACACCATATGATCGAGTATATAAAATACATATTTTTTTCAAATAATTTGTTAGTTAATACGTATATTTAGTGTTCGGACACAACTTTAACAGAAAAAAATTGTTTCTGAATGAGATATGCATGTTTTTATTTATAAATATAAAAAAACCGTTAGAAAATTCGAAATATTGAATTACAGATAAAATTATTTTATTTTATAAATTTTAGCCTGAAAGAGGAAGAGGAAGAGATGGGAGTGGTGGAAGGCCACCACATCATGGTCGTCCAGAAGGAGCTCAAAGACCCCCACATCATGGTCGATCAGAAGGTGCTCAAAGACCGACTGTCGGATCTAATGGCGGACGACCTGGTAAAGAAAATATAAAAAATTTAATTTTAAATGAATTTATTTAGTTTTGTTTTCAATTATTTAATATATCAATAGAAAGAAGTTCGTATTCACAGCCGCAAGCAGGATCATCACGTTATGGTAACTGAAAAATTAAATTTTTTAATTCCTTCCTCAAATATTTAGTTTTTTAATTTTTTAAAATGTGATATTCAGATAGACCACCAGGGTCATCTCGGCCACACTCAAGTTATCCGAGAGATATCCCACCTCGTCCTCCACATTCGCGAGGTCCATCGCAAAGATCTTCGTATTCGAGACCTGATGCACCACCATTACCGCCGCCATCTTCATATTCAAGACCACCATTACCGCCTCTGCCTCCGCCATCTTCATATTCAAGACCACCGTTGCCTCCCCAGCCGCCGCCGCCTTTATATTCAGGTGGTGAAGCACCTTCAACATCATTTGCTCCGCTAGTACAACAAGAGCCAGTAGCGATGGAAATTGCGCAATTCGGGGGTGTTGGATCTGGAGAAGGAGTTGGACGTGGTCGTGGAACACGTCGGCGTGGAATCGAGATGTATCAACCAGATCCAGTTGTTAAACCGTCCGTTAGTAGTGGATTAAAATATGGTAAAAATTTGTTTAAATTTTTCTTTTTTTTTAATATTCAAGTATTATTTAATTTGTGTTTTTAGGTGAAGGTGGTAAGCCAGTCAATCTACAAGCGAATTACTTCAAAATTGAAACTGTTACAAACGTATCTCATAATCAATATCATGTTGACTTTGTACCTGATGTCGAGAACATTCGCGAAAGAAAAAGATTGTTATACGTTCATAGGGAAATCATTGGTCCTAGAAGTTTGTTCGATGGTGCTTCATTGTTTACAACTGTAAAATTGCACAATGAAGTAAGATTTTTTTATATTTTGAACATAAAAGTTGATTTTTTTTAAATTAATTTCTATATATATATATTTTTTTTTTAATAGATAACTGAATTTACTTCAAATTTAAGGTCGGATAATTCTGAAATCAAAATCAAAGTGAAATTTATTCGGCAATTATCACCGAGAGATCCTATGGTTTTACAAATGCTTAATATTCAAATGAGAAAGTTAGAAAATTTTATTAAAAAAAAAAGAATGTAAAATTTTAATTTTTTTAATTTTTCTTTAATTTTAGAAATATGGTACATTTGGATTTCAAATTAATTCGAGGCGAATATTATGATTTAACGCAAGCACATGTCTTACAACAACAAAGGTATTTTGATATTTTTATAAAATTTAATTTAGTAATTAATAATTTATTTTTAAAATTAGGATTGAGTTGATTCCTGGTTTTGTAACTGCAATTCGTCAACATGAAGAGGGTTTACTCATGTGTGTTGATCTGGCATTTAAGTCTATACGACAGGAAACAGTATTATCCATTATCACTAATCAGTATCGGCGCGACCCTAATAATTTTAGACAGAATACTGACAGATTAATTCTTGGCAAAACTGTTATGACAAGGTAAATAATAAAATTATCACCCATTTTTCACAATTTTTAAATTATTAAACTTTTTTAATAGATACAACGACAGAACTTACCGTGTGGCTGAAATAGCATGGGATTTGAATCCTACCGGAACTTTCCCTAAAAAAGATGGAAGCGAAATATCATACATGGATTATTATCAACAGGTTCTTATATTAATTAAATTGATTTTAATTTTCTTTCTATTTATTTGTGATCAAATTTTCTAGAGAGGAATCGCCATTTCCGATCCAGGTCAGCCATTGCTCATGATTAAACCATCAGCTAAGGACATCAAACGTGGAATGGTCAATCCTATTTACCTCTTACCTGAGTTTTGCTTAATGACTGGTCTGTTTTATTCATTTATTGATTGTAATTACTTAAAATAAAAAATTATGTTTTGTAGGATACGATGATGACATGAAATCGGATTTCAATACAATGAGAGCAATTGCTGATCATATGCGAATTAAACCTGGAGATCGGGTAAATCGAATGGAACAGTTTGTAAGAAGGGTTAATTCGTAAGTAAATTAATAAATTTTATCTTATAATTTATGTTTATATTAATATTTTTTCTCGCTTTTAGTAATAATAATGTTACGGAAGAGATGAGAGAAAGAGGCTTCTCGATCAAAGGAAATATAATTAGTGTTCAAGGTAGACAATTTCCACCGGAAGTGATTATTACTTCAATGAATCCATCAGATAAGGTAAATTGAGAGCTAGATATATTATTAAAATGTAATAAAATATTTTTTATTATAATTTTTATAAAGCCGAAAGCATACGATGAAAAAAGAGCTGATTGGTCTGAAATAGTTAGAGGCCAACGTCTTTTAGATCCTGTTCGAATCGTAACGTGGCTGCTTGTATACACCAGAAGAGATGAACAACTTGCACAAAACTTTTACGATAATTTGAGGCGTGTTTGTAAACCGATGGAAATGATTATTAATACACCGACGATGTAATTTATTGTCTTTTTTTACATTTTTAATGGTAACAAGTTGTTAATTTTTTTTAAAGGATTCTTATTGCGGATGATCGAACAACAACGATTAATCAAACTTTAACTCAAAATATCAAGGATGCTGTTCAATTGGTTGTTGTAGTTGTGTCTAATAATAACAAAGAAAGATACGATTGTATCAAAAAGATCTGTTGTGTTGACTATGGAGTTCCGAGCCAAGTTGTAATTGCTAAAACATTAAGCAGACCAGCAACATTGATGTCAGTTGCAACGAAAATCGCCATCCAAATGAATTGCAAATTAGGAGGTGCTCCATGGAGCATTAGAAATCCTGTAAGTGTATTTATCTCAGTTTTATTTATATACTGTGTTCATTAATTCTTTTTTGCAATTATTTCTCAGTTTAATAGAACTAAAATAATGGTGGTCGGAATCGATACTTATAAAGACAGTGCTCAAAGAGCGAAATCAGCTTGCGCTATTGTTTGCACAATGAACAATTTATTAACTAAATTTTACAGTCAAGTTGCCTTTCAAGATCCGAAACAAGAAATGAGTGATGCATTTGTGTCACAATTGTCTAGTAAGTCTTTTTGGTTTTTGAAAAGAAGTTATAGAATCGCTTTTTAGTTAACTTTTTCGGTATTAATTTTTTTCTTTTTATGAATAGATGCATTTAAAATGTTTCACGAAATGAATCAGGCATTACCTGGAATGCTTATTTTCTACAGAGATGGTGTAGGGGATGGCCAATTGCCTCAAGTGAGGGAATGGGAAATCAAACAAATTTATGATGCAATAAGAAAACAAAAAGCTGATTACAAGTATGATTTTTAATTCTAATTGAAAACTCAATTTTTTAATCTGATTTTGTATATATTATTTTAGTCCAAAGATTCTTTTTATTATTGTTAACAAGAGGATTAACACAAGATTTTTTCTAAAAGATCGAAATTTTATTAATAATCCATTAGCAGGAACTGTAATTGATAGCGTCGTTACACGCCCTGAAAGGTACGAAATTACATGTTAAAATAATGACAGTAAAAAATTAATTGTTTCTTTTTAGGTATGATTTTTTTCTCGTAAGCCAAAGTGTTACTCAAGGAACTGTTGCACCTACTCAATACAATGTGCTACTGGATACCTCGGGATTAGAACCTGGTAAAGTGCAATTATTTACTTACAGAATGGCACATATTTATTACAATTGGCAGGTGAGTTGTTATTTAATTTTTAATTACGTTTTAAATTAATTTTAATGTAATTATTTAATTTACTTAGGGCACAATTCGTGTTCCAGCACCTGTTCAGTACGCGCATAAATTTGCGTTTTTAGTTGGCCAAAGTTTGCATACTCAGCCTCACGAACGTTTGGCTAACAATCTATATTATTTATAAACGAAAGAATTCGCATGATGATATCAAACGTTGTCATTTTCGTTCCATTATTTTAAATCATTATTTTATCTATTCAAGTTCTTTTAGTTTCATTTATTATTATCATTTTTAAAAAAGTATATCGTTTCATTTCATTATTTTGATTATTTTTGTATGGATATGTACATCTTTGTATAAAAAAACATATATATAGCTCCTGTATATGTTTTATTGAAATAAATGTTATTTTTTGTAATTTGTTTAAACATTGTTATTTTATTATTGTACGAATTGTCTTATTATCACGTGACTGGCCAATTGTTCATGTTTTTATTTTGCAAATCGTTTAGAATTACAGGCGTAGTTTTAAGTTTTAGTTTTTTTTTTGTATTTTTACGGAAATGGATTTGAAAATTATTTATAGTATTCTTCGAAAATTGACTACAAGTTCAATTCGATTAAAATTACCGCTGAGGAGTCGAACTTCAGCTTCTGCTGGACATACAGGTTTACATAAAGAATAGAATATTATTTTATTTTGAGTATTAAACTAATTTATGTTTTGTATTAAAAGGTGGTATGAACCTGTGGAGAAATTTAACATTTTTTGTTGCTCTTCCATCTGTCGGTCTCACCATGTTTAATGTATATGTGAACCATCAGAAACATGGGAGTCACTTTGAGAGACCTGAGTTCATACCTTACGATCATCTTAGAATTCGCACTAAGGTTTGAATTAAAAATTAGTATATTTTTATTTTTAATGTTTTTATTACTTTATCTCATTTAGAAATTTCCGTGGGGTGACGGCAATCACACCTTATTTCATAACAGGAAAATCAACCCTTTGCCAGAAGGTTATGAGGATGAATTAGATGGCGAATCTGATGATTAAAAACTTTATTATTTAATTTAATTTAATTTAATTTATTTAAATTAATTTTAATGTTTAATTTTCTAAATTCTTGTCAGTGTTGTATACAGAAATAAATTTTTTTTTCTTTTTAAACTGTTAAAAAAATTATTTTTACAATTTAATATGAATTTCAAAAATTTAATTTTTATTTTTTTTATAAAATCAATTAATAAGTTTTCATTATAAAGTAGGTGTCGTCCTTTACTTAAGCGGTCACCTGGTGTTAGGTTTTGAAAAGATTATATGGAATAGAAGAACGACGATAATGGCGTCCACTCGAACTTTGGCTCGTTATTTTACCTCGTCTGCTGCAAAGCATGCAGCCGAAACCGTTCGAATGTCAGCAACCGCTGGACATGAAGGTTATTATATCCTTTAATTAAGTATTGAAATAAATATTTGATTTATAATTAATTTTGAAATAGGTGGAATGAAACTATGGCGATTGCTTTCCTTCGTCGTTGCTGCTCCTTCTGTTCTTTTGGCGATGGCAAATGCTTATATCAAGGAGAAGGAGCACATGGAACATTTTCATCGTGATGAATTTGTGCCATACGAACATCTTCGTCTTCGCACGAAGGTTTTATTATAAAATTTTTAAAAAACCAATTGTAATAGTTTAATTTTTAATTTTATTTGTAGCGATTTCCGTGGGGCGATGGAAATCATACTTTATTTCATAATCCTAAAGTGAACCCACTGCCTACTGGTTATGAAGAATAACTTAGAAATGTTCAATTTAACATTGAATTAGATGTTAGATCATAAAAATGATAAAATAAAACGGAAAAATAAACAGTTACTTGTATATAAATTATAATTTCTTTATTTGTGTTTAGTAAATGAAAAATAAACGTTTAAAAATGTATGTTGTTATGTTTATTTTTGTAGATTGCAGTAATCAACTACACAGAATTTTAATACTTTGAGTTCTGAGAAAAGTATTTTTTTAAATTCTGTCTATAGATGGTGCTATATGATAGAAAAAAAACATTATAAAACATGGTTACTGTAAACAGTAACACTGACCAAGAGACAACAGTTTTTAGGGACCCTTTTTGGAGAAAAATAAATGCACGTTTTGAAGTGCGTATGTCTTATATCCAGAATTGAAAATACTACTTATTAACCTTTGCAGTACCATGCTGTGTTTTTTTAGACACAGACATCAAAAATCTCTAAAACATGATACAAAGAAGTTATAGATAGTATTCAAATTTTCTGAGTTCCTAGAAAATATATTTATAAATCATTCTGAAAAAAAATATTAGTAATTTCTTAATAACAACATTAAATAATATTAATCAAAGATTCAATGTTCTGAATTTTAAGTATTTTTTGGCCAAAAAGGCTTTACTGTAGAGCATTATTAAAAGATTAAAAGAAGTTAAAAAGGATTAAAGAGGAGAGATTTTAGGTCAATACAATACATGACCACTGCACCCAGTAACTGACCAATAGAAACACATTAGATCTAAAGTTCTGTATATATGCATAAAACAGTAGTAAATAATAAAATGGTGGTAGTTACAAGATGCATGTGTTCTTTATAGTTTATTTAGCAAAACCTTTGTGATGGTAAAACATTGTTGATAACTTCAAATTTATGATTAAAGCAGACAAGATTGACACATGTGCTTCTCTATGCAGGTCACATGACTTTCTGAGCATGCTCAGTGCATGTGTCTAATTTGACTCAGGTTGGGGTTTGGAAGGTGAAAAAATGATCAGTACTGCGAAGGTTAAAAGTGGCTCACGAATGCTATATAAATTATTGAAAGTTTGTTATAGGGTAGGAAAAAAATTTACTACTATGAGCAGAATGCTGTTTTCTCTTCTGGAAGCAGTAGTAATAAATTTCACTACCCGATAGTACTCCATATATTTTTTATGGAAACCTGCTTATTGTACTGTAGCAGTTGCACAACCGGGATGAGTGCACATGCATCCCCTTAATGAGACTTATTATTTTTCATTTAACATTTAAATATTATGTAAGTTAAATTGAAAGAAGAAAAATAAATAACAACAGCAACTCTTCGTTTGTCGTCAAAATCCGACCTGTTTTTATGTTTTTATTTAAAACACTTTTTGTAATAAACAAAATTGTAAAAAAATATTTTGGTGCATCTCCATTCAAAAATTCCTGGTTATGCTACTGTTCTGTGATAAAATATATCCTACTGTTCTGTGATAAAATATATCGGCAATAGTCAAATCTTGTATTATCCTAGCTTGTCTTGCTCCAAGATGCAAATCCAACTACTGCTTGGTTATTTATTTATTCATCTAACTTGTAAGTCAAGGTATAATGTAATGATTAAACTTTTTAAAAATCTTTTCTGTTACAGATCACAATTGTTATTACCATGAAGATTAGATGTGATCTTGAATCATTAAGTAAATATAGATGAAATATGTGAATATCCACATAAAAGTTTAGTTGGAATTTTATTATTCTTATCACAGCATACAAGACCAGTAATTTGCCGCTAGAGTGTGACAGGTTAGATTTAGAAAAAGTATAGCTTACGAGAGCACCCAGATTGAGTTAAAGTAAATAACTTTGTTCCCTAATTTGGAATAGTTTGCGACGGTACGGTCGGGAGACAGAATAGTGTAAAAGAAACAGACTTTTGGTTCTCAAATCAACAGATTCCTTTATTCCAAAAGCTCGATGCGCGAGCTTAAAGGTGTAATGGAATTATTCTCTCAGGAGAATAATTCAACACAATGGTCACAATCGCAATACAAATATAATATTAACTACAATTTAATATTTACGCGCTCCTTGAATTCTAGGGAAGTTCAGATGGGTCGTCCAATTGATGTCGCAACTAGTGATAAGCCTGGAAATAATAGAGAGTGAGCGCAGCGCGAGAAATACGCATGAAGTGTCCACTAGAACTTCTAAGTGAGCACAAGAAGGCACGGCTTTATATCCAAAATGGATATAAAGTTGTATCTCCACTAAATGAAGCAAGTTGCACGACTGCAACAAATACACGACTGTATTGGTTGCACAACTGCAATAACTGATCTAAAATCAGGAAATGATCAAATATTGACCAAAGAAGGCTTTTAACAATCAAGTCAAGTCAAAACAAAGTCAAAAGCGAGGCTTAAAGGAAATGTGACCCTTTATATATGCAATAGAGGTGGCGACCTCTATTGCAAGACTCGGGGCTCCACTCTCCATTGGCAACCTCGTTCAATGGGAGGAGCATCCTCGGCATCTGGTCGCTATGGCAACCGGGTGTCCCGTCACAAGTTTGATCTAATTAGAATAACCAATCAGAATTCATCTACCCCAATAAAGTAGTTTCTTCTTATTCATGCCCTATAAATTGCTGTTATGCTGAAAAGTTGCTTGTTTAGAGCATTGCTGTTTTTAGCTGTCATACTAATATTTCATGTGAGATATGATGTGGTTCTGAAATGTATGACCTGTGTGGCATACATGTTCTATGTTCCTGTGTTTTCTCTAAACTTTCCTATCTTCCCTTCTCTTTTCTTAATATTGTATTTCTTCTGTCAAATTAGTGTTTAGGTTTATTGATACTTTACTAATGAGTAGGGAAAGGAATATCTTGGACCTTCCCGATTACATTATTGTGATCCAATTTTCAGGAAAAACAATTTTCTTGACGTATTTAACAATTTTGAGCATTTTAAACCATATAAAACATTCGAGAAAATCCCAATTTGACCCATTAGTTCCAATTTGACCCATTAGTACTGAATTTTCCCGATTTAGCATGTTTTGATTTGTTAAAATTTATAAATGATGTTGAAAAACATGTTTTGATTGATTAAAATTTATAAATGATGTTGAAAAACATGTTTTGATTGATTAAAATTTATAAATGATGTTGAAAAACATGTTTTGATTGATTAAAATTTATGAATGATGTAGAAAAACATGTTTTGATTGATTAAAATTTATAAAGGATGAACATCATTTATAAATTTTAACCAATCAAATCATGCCAAATCAGGTTAATGATTAAAAATAACTGATTATAAACATATAGCACAAGTAATAATAATTGGTAATCAGAACAAGGATTTGTAGAACAGGGATTTGTAGAACAGGATGGGAAACTACCGTACTTTCTATTGTTATCTGAAAATGAGGCTCAGGGACTGTTACACATCCAACCACCACCAGAGGGGGCATATTTCGGACAAGGTTTTGACCAATAAACATTAGCACCTTTGTTATTTTAATTGTTAAATCTTATTACAAATGACTGGAATGAGTTGTGTGTTGGGTATGTTATGAATAAATTATTTTAGTATTCTAAAAAAGTTGAATTGCACATTTTTAAAAACTTTTAATGCATAGTTTTAATTTTATTAATTTATTGATTTTGATGACATGTAGATTAAGTCAAAATCAGTAAATAAATAAAATAAAAAGCTAAACACAAAAATAATAACATCTTTCTTTAATTCCAATTTTTTTTAGAATTTTATAACATTTATTTTTAATAAAATGTGCCCATTTTAATTATAAAATTTTAAATATTAACAACTAAAAACAAACCACTATTTTTAGATTCAAAAAATGTAAAAACTTGTTTAGAATAGGAAAGTTTTTTCAAAATTCACTTGCTGTGAGCAAAGAATTAGGTTTACTCATTGTATTATTGTTGATAATTAAACCTTGATAATTAAATATATAGATTCGTAATACTTGGACGTGTAAATGCTCTCAGATTCAAAGTTACTTCTGTTTAAAATCAAATATCTATAATTTAAAATATTTAGATTTTCAATCAAAACAAAGTAAATATGTTTAATTCTAATTTCCTAATATTGGAAAAACAAAAAAATATTGAAAACACCAACCGACTTTACTGCACCTGTTTTTAAAACAACTGCTCCATTCAACATTTTTGTCTTCAGACTTTGTTACACAGTAGCAACTGGTGGTCAATACAAAGATCTGTCAACTATAACAAATTACTACACAATTAATTAATCCCCTTTGATTGTAAATAAATGTTTACAAATATACAATCCACACCTTAAACAAAATTAACCTAAAAACTTAAATATCTAATGAAAATAAAACTAGTTTTTTGTTTAAAATATGAAAAGGTGATCATTTTTGAGAGAATTTTATATTTTTACTACAATAAAATTGACCGTTAAATTCGTGTAAAATTTTACATTTTCTGAAGAATTATTTTTTTCAATACAACAACATTTCTGATAGTTTTTCATCAAAGGCACACATGATAAACCAATGTTAAGTTAAACTACTTTAATAGCTCGTATTAGTACTATCTTGAAAATAGCAACAACAATTGCCATAGTAGCGGTGCATTCATTTTTATAACTACCGGTATATAACTTTTTCATAACTTAATACATAATTAGGGACAAATATTACTAAAAACTTAAATTATTTCAGGCACTGCCCCCGAGAATCGGGTACTAATGATCACTTTAAAATGTGATATACATTTGTTAATTAGCAATCAAAGAAACTGAATATTCATTACAAGTGTTTAATATTTTTTACTTTTTTCTAATGCTACAACTCCACTTAAAGAAACTTCTAGAGAATTTTATGGAAAAATTAGTGAGATTTTGATTGTGAACAATTAAAAGAAATGTTGCTGTAGCAAAGAAAATTTTAAATAAAATATCAATTATCTAGATATTCCAAATGTTTATCCAAAATCTTGCCTTGTGAAAAAATAAAATTACATTAAACCATTGAGTTCCTTAATAATAAATCCTGAAAAACTGTTATTTAAACATGTCACATAACAGCATAGTTACAAGTAACTGCAGTCAATCAATATAGTACATATAGAAACATTTTACATTTAAGATTTTAATTGTTAAGAGACTTTAATATTTGATAATAAAAATAAGGTATTTTCTGCAAGTTTTCTGAAACCAAAATGAGATTCACACATAGCTGTTATTGTCAATGGCGGATTTAGCAGTTGAAAGGCCCGAGGTGCAACTCAATTTTGGAAGCCCCATCAAAATATTTTCGTTCCAAGAGACTTTTTTTTGGTCTAATCTGATTTTTTTTTTAATTCTGAGGCCCCCTCGATTTGTGAGGCCCGAGGCGCGCGCCTCCTGCGCCTGTTGGGAAATCCGCCACTGGTTATTGTTGTCCTTGTCCGAAATACTAGTGGCTCCACCTGGTGGAATTCCATGAGCCTCTAACAGAAAGTGAAGGATGGTTTCCCATCCTGGTCTACAAATCCTTGATCAGAATAACCTGAAAATTTTTATATTTAAAAATTGAATTTTTTGATGCCCTATTGTCACGAAAATGACCTTTTTAACTCCGGACAGGGTTGTGCCAGGCCAGCATTCATTGCATGCGCTGCACCATGCAGACAGCCAAATTAAAAGAATGCTAAATCGCCAGGGATGACATCATTGTTTATAGTAAACAATGACGTCATCTCACATGGTGGCCATCATGCACCCTGGCATGCAAGTGGCCATATGCTCAGGCACGGGCCTGACTCCCGATAATCCCAAAATGATTTTTTTAAAGCTTGAATAAGCTCGCAAATGAGCGTGTTTGCCTCCTAAATCTTGTCCGATTTTAGGGGTTTTTAATTTCGGAAAATCCTTTCCCTACTAATGAGCTATTATTTGTGACGATTTATAGATTAAGGACCAGCTGTCTCTCCCATGTTCCCACGCGTTTTAGGATAATTTGTTTTCTCTCTTTTATTATCATTTTATATAAGTTATCATTATTTTATATTATTGTTCATTCCTTATTTTAGTAACTTAGTCTTATGTATAATTTGCATATTTAACCTTAGACTAGTCCATTTTTCCCATGAGGAATTTAATCATTGCTTTATTCTAACTAAAGAATAAACTATACCTTATAGCCAGAATTACGTCAGTCTCTTAATTCTAATACCATAATTCAACACCAGAACAGACAATCAGCACAAAATTTGTTAGCAATGTTTAATGAAAGACTTAATACAGCATACAGCAGTGCTCTGACTGGGTTGGATTAATCCATCAAATTACGGGTCAGATCATGGGTTGGGTTGAAATAGCAACCTGACTTGAATTTTGATTCAACACGCAGTTTGACTGGAACATTCAATCAATAAATTTATTTATTACAACTTAAATACAATAAATAATAATAAAAATAATAACAATAATAATAAATATAAAATAATAAAATATAAAATAGAAATTTATTACTATTTTAATTACTGTATACAGTATTTTAATAATTTGATCTTACTTCATCTGATCTTACTTTGTGACGGGAGTGATTAGTTTCTTATACAATCAATAGATGGCGCCACAATAGATTACATAGTTAATTGATATATTTAAGTTAATTCACTCTTAGAACCCCTATCCTTATTAATAGAACGATTAGATTAGAATAACCAATAAAATGCAAGCTTGACCTTGTCCCCTCGGGACAAGTAAACCCATCCAATTAAGATTATAAAGTAGGTTGTTGACATATACCTGGGCCGATTTTTGCCTGTTTATTGATTGATTAAGCTTAATGCTGATATTGCCTTGTGATTAGGTAATA
>JAQFZN010001222.1:0-17618 GCA_034687075.1 Geophilus carpophagus | reverse complement strand
ATTTAATGAATATATTTGTTTAAATTTTTTCAATTTATTACCTAATATTTTCTGAGAGGATTTTGAGCTGATGAGAAATGTCTCTTTATACAACCAGATGTCACTTGTTTGATATTCAGCCATTTTGTTTTTTATATCAACCTAACTTCATCTTAAAATGCACCACGAAGGAATGTGGATTGAGAAAAGGGAGTTGAATGACAGACACTTATTGATTTTCAGTTTGCAAAATTTTTCTGATTAGGCTCCATCTTTGCGAGCCTCAGGCTACAACAAGAGCACTTTTCTCTCTCTTAAAAAAAGGGAAGAAAAAGCGCCATCTTGTGACAATACATTAACGTAACTCCACTTCCATATCACGTTCCCATACGGGTAGTTTTCTACAATGCGGGTACTAATATTGGCCCAACCCGCGGCTACATCTCAAAATTAATTCTTCTTCGTCTTTTTTTTATCGGTCAAAATCTAATTCCTTTTTTTACTTGTATGTTGTGAAATGTTCCAATTTGGTTTCGCCGAAAGTGTTGCAAAGTAGACATGACATTTGATGCACAGAACGGATTACAGAAGCATTCGAGATGCAGTAAACAGTCAAGAGTAATCCAAATCGGTCAATAAGAAAATATATCTGAAATTTAAGTTACTAAAAATGTTTAAAATTTTACTAAGTAATCTTGTGTTTATAATCCACAAGATAGAGATTAATCAGGAGCAAAGTTTGTAATTTTCTATGTGAATAGTCAATCTAAAACTAAAAGTAGGTTGGAAAATTAACTATTAGTTGCTTAAATTGCAATCTAACCAAATAACTGAAAATTGGCAACATTTTATTGACATTTAAAATGACTTTTAGGCTTGTTTTTAGGTTTATAGTGCAATCACCTCTCGAAACTTTAATCCTGAATTTGTCGGAGAAAAAGCAATCATCGTAAAAAAGATATAGAAAATACACAGAATTAAATTTTTGACATGAGTTTGATTGCAAGGTTACCCCCTCGCTCTCTCTCTCCGCCATTTTCTACACTACTGTAAATGTTGTTGTTGTCTTAAAAAAGATCCTTAACGTGCCATTTTGTAGAAAGACGTTCGTATTACGTCAAGAGTAGTTTTGTCAATTTGTTTTTCTTTTGTGTTTTTCCGTTCGGATAGTTCCTTTTTCCTGCACAGTGTGGAGCTTTCGTTCATGTGCTCGAGGTGCATGTGCAGCCATGCACGAAATTGTGGGCAAATACTTGACGCGTGCAGCCTGGCAACTCCCCTTTCCTTTTTCTCGAGAGAGCAGGAATTATGTGAATGTCGCAAGTAAATTTTGCATCTTCTTTTCGAAATCTTTATCAATAACCTTTTATTTTTATCCGACTTGAAATATTTGGATTAAAAGAAAAAGAAAAAAAATCATTTCATTTCGTTTAATTGCGTTTCGTTGTAATAAGGTTGGGTCAATTGTGGCATTTTGGACAAATGGTTTTCTGGTCAAAGATCATTTGTAAAACTCACGCTACTAGAAAATTGTTTTCGGATCTGTGATTGAGTTCATGAAGGGTGTCAGTGACGTCACTGATAGCAACTTACAAATATTTTTTTCCTTATTCTTTCTCTCTGATTCAATTGGATTTTGGGGTTAATTCATTTTCTATCGAATCATTTTTCTTTCTTCTGCCAGCCAAAACAAAAAAAGCTAAATTTTTCTTATTTCTAAACTTTTAGAATCTAAACCGGAAATGTTAAATTCCAACTGCGCTGTCCAATAAATGTACACTTGTACATTATCGCTCCGAATTCAATCAATCAATTTATGTAAAGCATACAAAACAATGTTACAATAATAGTATTATTAGACTATTGCATAAAACTGAGCTAACAGGAAGTTAAAAATGCAATATTTTAATAAAATAACGTCAAAGAGAATTTATTATTACTTTGCTTTATTTGCTATGGAAGGAGCATTGCTCGCATTCTCCATTCGAAACTGCATATAGATTTAAAGCTTACCTACTATTAAATCGATATGACGTCATTTTTATTTTTCATGCATTTTTTTAATGCACGCATAAGTTTAAATTTAAGACATGAGAAGAGAAGTGAACTTTAAATCGGGTAAAATGTGTGTTCTTAATTAAAATTCTTCACGCATGGCATTCAAAATAATTTTTTTCCTCTTAAAAAATGGCTGCCACATGGTGCACTTGCGCATAAGTTGCACTAGTCTAATTGTTGTGAAAACAATTGTTGGTTCGTCCAATTCCGCTTGAAGGAACTCTGCCAAATAATTCTCTTCGTAACTATAGCAACTGAATCTTCTTGTTTTTCGACGGCCTTGTGGATAAAAGAAAGAAAAAAATCGGAGGGAGAAAAGAAAAAAGAAAAAAATAATCTAAGAGCGCTTCTAGCGACGAATCAACGAACTAAAAACAATCTCGGATTTGCTTTTGCCATAAAAAATACGCGAACCTCCTCTATACCGAACATATGCTCGTACATAATCATTTGTACGTTGTTATGATGAGATTTAACAATACTTGATCACGCAACAGTGGCCTATTTAAACCCAAACACACTTATCGACCGCGAATGCAATTTGACCCCCACCCACCTTTTGTTGGAACATAGTACGGTCAATTTCAAATTCATGCCAATTTTATGTAGGGAGTAAATATTTTTATCACGAGTCAGGTAATTACATCCAATACTTTTTTTTAATTTACAAAATTAAAATCTTCCATTTAATTCTTATTTTTCAACAAAACCAACAAATTCCTATTGAATTAATAATACGTGTTGTTATAACGAGGTAGCGAGCTTAATTGACCCATATGGGAAAAGAGTGAGTGAGAAAGGAAGCAAAATTTAGTCGCTAAGACGATTTGGTGACAATTTTTTTCTTCTTCTGCCCTCTTGGAGCTTTAGGTTTGCCGTCACACACTTGTATTATTGGCTGAGTTGAATTGTAGCGAGGGTCGAGACGTTGTATGGAGAGGTTCCATGAGTAATGATTGTCCGCACTGTGGGATTAGGTGTGATCGCGTCGCTCGCTGTTCACTTGGATTACGCTAATGAAAATTAATTGAGTCTGTTGTGTGTGTGTGCGTCTCTGGTGCGCATGCGGGCCGCGTGTCGTCTTTTCATTGATTTGTGTTTGCTACTTTCACCGCCAGTCTGGTGTAAAACGTCAGAAGACACATCTGTATCTACTTTTGTTTATGATTAGTTTAACGTGTGCTTGCTTTTACAGCTTAATACACACGCCACAAGTGATCTTCATCAACTTGTAAAGAGAATTATACCTATCAAGAGACGTTTCAAGGGTTCTTTAACGTGTGATGTGCAAACCAGAACCGGGGACCAATAACTTTGATTCATATCTCAAAACATATCCCTCTTTGCAATGTTAGAAGGAGCGTGTAAAGTAAAAGTTGCACTGCGGTCTCGTTGCTCGTATTGTGTCGTTTGGTTCCTGCTTAACGATGTGGTGTCGGACATAATTAGATAAATTTGACAAACGTCGACTACCGGTATGTTAGATAACGACGTAAGGAGATGATCAAATGCAAAGAGAGAGAGAATTGCATTGGCAAAGGAAAGGAAGTGTTGTTGGTTGTTGAGTGATTGAAATGGTGTTTGTAAGTGCTATACATGTTATCTAAACAATTTTGTCTTGCCAAGTAGTACAACAAACATGGTTTAGATTTTTTTTTCTCTTTATAACGTGTAATCTTTCAGTTGTTTCAAACGTTGGTTGCCAATTCGGAAATGGATGATAATGTCAGTCCGTTATTGACTTAAAGGAAGAAGGGAGGGAATTAGGAAGGAGTTTTAGATGTTAAGAAAAGCAATTCTCTTGAGGATGAGACATTACTACGACATAATGTGTTAAATTGATTGCTGATAATGATTAATAGGTGAGTCGTTTGGATAATGGGTTTGGAATAATGGGTTTTTGAATAGGAAAAATTCATTTCGACTTGTGAAATTTTGTAGTTGATTGTTTACATAAAAGCTGCAATACTAGAATGGTTATGCTCACTGCAATACCATTGTGCGTCAGAAAGTAAAAGAGGAAGTAGGGAGTCATCAAGTTTGAAAAACGACCATGGAATTGAGAAATTTCAACAGTATTCAAGTTGAAGTGCCAATTGACAGTAACTGGTTGAATTCTAAAGAGATTAGCTTGTTTTTAATGCATAATGTCTATGAAATATTAATTATAATTTAGAATTTTAATTAGTAAATAATAATTGGCGGTTTTAATTTCAAAGGAATTATTTATTTTGCTTCATTGGATTATTATCCACCAATCTTGCACTTTTTCCATTTTTGTATGATTTCTTTGAGTGTGAAGCGAGTTTAGGATTGATTTTTATCGCAAAAATAAATTCAGAGATATCTAAGAAACACTTTTCATTACTTAAATATATGGAAATTTCATCAGTTGTTTATTTATATCATTTTATTATGAAAGTGAAAAATTGTGTGATGAAAAAGAGTTGAAATAATCGGTTTGTATAAGAATATTTGTAATTTATTTAAATTTAATTGGCATGCTTCCATTTCGAGTTGAGGATGTCGTGACACCTGTCATAAACAAAAATGAGCTTTGATTGCTTTAAAGTTTTATTTTATGTTATTTTTGAAATTGTAAATGCCAAATGCAAACATTTTAATCAGAAAAGTTTATTTAGCTCAGTTGAACATTTACAGAATAAGTGTTTCCGTTTGTCAGAATAATTGTTGTAACTGCGGAGTTTATTTGTGTTTGACGTTAGTGGTTCGCTTCGTCGGTAATGATCATTTCTAGTAGAAATCAGTTGTCTCAGGTCTCCAGGGAAATGAACATGAAACAATGGCAAAATAAAAAGAAAATTGCATTCGCTTGCAAATGAGCACAAGCCACTCAGCTTCGTCGCTTAGTGTTTGCATCGCGAATTCAAATCGCCTTTTACTTTTTCTTGTGCACAAACATTTGTCTTGACGAAGGACGAATCCGAAAGTGTGTGAGACGAAAAGAAGAAGAGAGAAAAAAAAATCGTTCAGGTAATTAACCGCTAATTGGAATCGGTGAATTGTGCCTCGTTGCAGTAACAAAGATGAAAGGTTTTGTTAAGAATACCAACCACAAATTGATTAGGAATAAAAAATTAAACAGATGATGAATTCAAGACTTCTTCATTCGATGGTCTCTGCGAGCGTAAGAGTGCTTTGATCGCTCGTGCGCGAAGTTCGAGTTCCAATATTTCCATTTGCATTTTGGTTAAATTGCTTGCTAAGTCTTGACCAGATCTTGCTTCTGTTTCTTGTACGCATGTGGCAGAAGGAGGAACATCTGCAAAAGAAATAAAACGTGCTATAAGAATTTGCGCTTCCCCGCCCTCCATTTTAATTAGTAAATTTTCGTGTAGGAATGCACATTTTCATCTTCTCTAAACCTGTTCTTACAAGCCAGAATTTTCTCAATATTGTAATGCATTTATCTATGACAAAACCATCCTCTACCTTTATTTTTTTTCATTAAACTCGAAAAATTAAAGTCGAGCTCTGTACTTTACGTTGTATTTATTAATTTCAAACTCTTGGGTAGAATTAATTGTGAACTGCGCAATTAATTTCTATTAATTTACGTGTTAAAATGCAAAATGTGCTTAAGTTATATTGAACTACAAATTAATCGTAGATGGTCCTAAAAATGAACACTGTTTACAATTTACAATTTATTATTTTGTCTGGATGATGTGTTTCGAAAAGATGGCAACACTGTTATAAGTAAGGTTGCCAGGTTTTTGAAATAACAAATTGGACTAAAAACTAGAGTGAAATATTTTCTCATTATTTTATTGAATTTATTAATTAAAAACCAGGTTATGCTGATTGCTGATTCTGAATAGATTTTAATTTTTTTGTTATTTGCATACAGTTGTATGTGTTGGGAATTGGGTTACGTATTCTAAATCAGGATATTCCCAATGAAACCTGAATCACTGGCAACTCTGGAGTGGCATTCATATAAAGTTACTCAAGCACAATTTTTTGCATAAGAAATATCTTAATAAAAAAAAGAATATTCATTAAAAGTGATTTCCTATGAAAATTTCTAACCAATATTTGTAGACCACCTAGAAATTTTGTGCAAAGATGACTAAAGGTTGGTTCAAACTTGACACTTTGTTACACTTAATGTATTATATACAGCAATAAAGTGTACAACTAGATACTGAGTAAACAAAAAATAAAAAACCAATCATTAAAACATCATACTTCTCGGCTGTGGTGATTATTATTTGATCACGTTTTCCTCGGGAGATTTCAATTCAATTCTGATTGGTTAAACCAAGATTTAAACCCAGAATTCCTACTTCATTCTACAACATACTTCCAAAAATAACCTTTAGAAATACAAAATTGTAACAGACAAGTGTAACAAGTTGTGAATCAACCTTGAAAAGTGACTTGTTTTTCAAAATCAATAAATTAACATAATTTGTTTTATTAAAATTTTAATTTCATTTTCTTTCAGGCCTGAAAGAGGCTGGCCATACCCAAGACTAGGTTGGGGCGGAGATATATGAAAATGAAAACAATTTTCAACCCCAGATCCCCAGTGAAGAGAATAAGATTTTTTTTTTCTACCACTACCCGCGGAGCCAAAAAACTGTTAGCACAGGGGGCACTTATACATGTCTCTGATTTCATGCACTGATCAATAACTAGGCTTCATTGGTATTGCTAATAAAATACAATGTTTCGCAACTATACTGTAATTAGAGGGCTCTTATAATGCTCTTGCAAGATGTGTAACTTAAGCTAGAACTTAAAAAAAACATGCGCACTTTTATTCGAAAATGTCTAAACTGATAAATGACTTGGTGAAATTGAGTTTTAAATTGGTATTAATGATCTTAAAAGAAAGTATTTACAATTCAAAACTCCATTAAAACGCATGTAATTTACCATTTTAAGTTGAATGTTATTATTCAAGTATGTTTATGCAACCATTAAAGTTCTATATACGAGTACTGCTAGAGAGAATTCAGTTTAAATTACAATAACAATAACAAGGTCGTCTAACGACCGAATCAATAATAATAGAATTCCGATTCTTGTTTAAGCTTAACCTATTGCAAAAACAGTGCATGCGAATGACAGATACTTAGATTTATGCTAATGATTTACTGATTTATTACAAACATCTACGCCTAACGTTGCCCATTATTCGTGTAGTTTAAAATTGTTGGCTTGTAAAAGGAAAAGTTTATAAATTGCTTACACAGAAAAGCAAACAACGCAATAAAGCTCTATATAGTTGAATTTAAGAAATACTTTGCTCATGGGAACTAAATTCAATAAGGAATATTGCGCAAGGTAAACATTTTTATACTTTGTGACCAATAAGTTTCGGATGTGATTTCAAACATAACAAATTACATAGTTAAATGGTTTATTCGGCCAAATGTTAATGCGAGCATTTCGTAGCTTTGCTATAGTGAGAAATAAATTAGTTGGTTATTACACATTTGCCCATTACGAGTTGAAATTGTAAATCAAAAGTGTTGTGAAGGCAAAAATGTGGATGTAAAGCAGCTTGGCATCCAACTGATACAGGGCATGCTTGAAAATCTTTCTTCCTCTCCTCATTCCACCAGGTGGAGGAAGCAAAGGGATATGCCAGTGGGTGCCGTTAGCTTCCTCGAGAATTCTGAGCCAGTTTGAGCGCGCAAAATACGAGCACATAACTGTCAACCCCGTTTGGTTTGAAGGAGCCTTTATTGGGAGTCCCTTCAGAGCGATCTATAATTCTCGTCCACGATATCTTCTCTCGCTTTCTTTCTCTCTGGTGCTTCTCGGCTCTGGCCCCCAGAGGGCGGTAAGAAGCAAGGAGAATAATAAAAAAGAAAAACGGAATAAAGATGAAAATAAATTGTTTATCTGCTGACAATTTTTATCGGCTTCAAACGCTACTAAAGGGACGTTAGACGACACGCTCTGACTCTGATAATTAGCATTATTTTATATTAGTCTGCTTAATTCTTTTCCGTGATACAGCAAATGGTGCAAGGGGAGGGGATGTTGTTGGATGAGAACGATGCATTTTGTCGAGACTCAAGAGTAAAGGGAATCCAAATTAACCAGACCTTGAAAGAAATTTATACTAGTCAGATGCACGACGGAATTTAGAAAATCTGGGTGCAATGAAATATGACTCAAGTTTAAAATGGTGCATGCATTCATTGTGTTTACAGATAAAGAGGAGAGATAAAAGTAATTGTTATGCATTGACCAAAACTTGTTTGCAACACTGTTTGCATAATTTATCCAACACTAGACAACTGTCATTTGGATAAATTAATCGAGAAAAAAGTTGAAAAGTCGCTCACCAATTAGATAATCTAATAATGTAACGTCAATTCATATTCTAAAGGTCATAACGTTTGATTTTAAGATTTTAAGAGTTTGCAATGATAGCGAGTAAACAAAGCAAATTAGACAAAATTTAGATTAGAAGCATTAATTTGGATAATTAGGCAAGCAATTCAATTCAAGATTCAACTATTTAATACCACTTGCCAATGCTAAACAAACTCGTAATGTTGAATGATGCAAGTTTAGTAAAGAAGCACTCTATGGAAAACAACATTGAATTCAGGAAGTTGTTAATGATGTAAAAACATTTAATCTTATTGGTACTAATTAAAAGACAACTATCAGTAAGCTATTTAGTAGGAGAAACTAAACACTTTGACAAGAGGCAACAACTTTCTTGTGGCTTAGGCAAAGTTCTTTGTAGTTAGTAAGCTAAAAGATTGTTTTTACAGAATAAATTTCAGTGTGTAAACAAACTGCAGCATCATCTTTTCCCAAGGCAAGAAAAAGCAACGTTTTTAAATGAATATTTTGCGATTTGGCTGAAAATAGTATCACCGATGTGTTTATGGTATTAGAATGTTAAAGTATAAAGCTCGTTGTACAAACGTTGGTTAAATTTAAGTTTAATCCTGTATTTCAACTTGGATTAACTAGCCATTTTTGTACAGTTAAATTGAACCAAATATTAGCTTGTATACAACATGATTGAACAGTTTAAAACAGTTAACTGGAGATTTGCTACAACTCAGCCTTAATATTAAAATTATTTTTGAAATAGGAGTAGCTTTATCAATTTGATATAACTTAAAGAGCAATTCTGAGGTCATTGTTATCTGTTACTAATGGACCATTAAACCATTAACTTGTAAAAAATAGAAAAAAAACATTTTAAAATAAATTGATCAGCATCAAACCCATGAAACTGTATTTGCGCATTGTTTGCTTTGTGTAAGACATAAATTAACATAAAAAAATAAATTGGATTAACACATCTACAACAGTATTGTAAATACTGACTTTGACTAAAATCAATAGGAATTTTACAAAGTTTGGATCACTGAATGGGGCATTACTGTTAGTCACTTAGATGTATAGTGCACCAAATTTTCCACTAGGCGGTATTTAAGTGGATCTGATTGGCGGATGCTGATGAATGCTAACGATTGTGAAAAGTGCATGCCAATACATTTGTCAATTAAAGATGTACTACATACTGTTAAGTAAATTTATTTTTTGTGTTTACGTATGTACTCAGTTTAAATTACTCTAAATTAAATTTATTATTATTTAGCATACTTATTTACGTGCCTTGGGATTATTGGCTTCATGCTTCATGATAACATTCTGTTATTACATTACCAGTTTATTTATTTATGGTCCATTTTAAAGTGAATGTTTCAGTATAATAATTTGCATTTACGAATGTTTGTTTTACCTTTGTGTCAATGGAAAAAGTTCATTTCTTAATGTCTTTTGCTATTATTACTTCTTAATAAATTTAGATTGATTTAGTTTGAATGGATTAAGTTTGTTGTTATTTACAGAGCTACATAATGCACATATTATCAACACACTTATTAAAGTATTAGTAAATTTCAAATATCATACCTGCAAGTAACATTTCAACGTCCTCAGATTCTGGAAAAAGATCCAAAGCTTCTGTTTGGTCTGTTTCAGGATAACTACATCAAATGAAAATAAAAAAAAAAGAAAAAAAGAAGTGATCAAATGGACATCTAACGTCATCTAGTGGTAAAACGTAAAAGTTATTTTAAAAATCAACTTTCATAAACTGATTGTAGATGGCAGCACGGTGTACAAATTAATACTTATTATTAGGAATTATTATATTTTCTTAGATTCTTTTAAAAATATTGGTAAAAATGTATGTAATCATTAAAATTAAGCATTTTTTTGAAAATAAAAAAAAATTCCAATAAAAATCAAACTTAGAATAAAATTCAATCATTATTAATCCTTTATCACTCACATTTGATGCGTTTCTTGCTCAGTGGATGTTGAATCTGGCTGATTAACTTCATATTTTGTTTTATCATCTGGATCTAGATTTAAAAAATAAAAAAATTATTTTCTTGATTACTGTACGGAGTGCTACTAGTATCGGTACTATCCAATAGATGGCAGTATGGTCATCCAGAAGGCTAGAAATAATGCTCGTTCGAGGACCCGATATAAAATAATTCTGTCAGTGCTCGCTAGATGGTACTACAACTCTAGGAAACCATTGACAAGCAAATGAACAGCGATTGCAATCTGCAATGTACAGATCTGCGTGTTGACAGGATGTCAATTTAATACTAACTAATTAATTAATACGGTACGATTAACATAGCAATTAAGTTGATTATAAAAATATATATTAGATAATTAAACTTTTTTTATTTTAGTACTTAAACCGGACAAAATTTTGCACGATTAAGTAATGTCAATGTTTAGCACCGAGGTTTTATTCTGGGATTAAAATTCAAATTATGGCGCTACTGCTTTAAATTAAGAGTACAGTAAATTGCAACGTTTATTAGTTGTTGCATTTGGGCAGAAGAAGTATTGCAACAATTAAGGTAAGTTGACTCAAAAATTGTAAATAGAAAGCAAAAGTGCAAAATAAGTGACACAAAATAAAGGAATTTTGATGCAGTAATATGAAATAAAAAAATAATGAATAATTATAGTTCCATAGATCTATTTAACATATTAAATTCCTGAGCTGAAATCCATGTTTAGGTTAGAATGATGATAAAAATACTTCTTTTCAAATGAACAGTGTGTTTCATTTTGAACTTAAAATATAAAAAATTAAGAAAAATCTAAAAAAAATCACAGTAAAAATATAATCAAAACACTTACAAAGATAAAACAATAATAAACTAAACTTATAAAAAAAAGTTATTTGGTTAAATAAAATAAAAAAGCCGCTATTTTGAATGCTCAGCATCAATTACTGAGAAAAGTGGGTAAACCAAACAATTGTTTGGTGTTGTTTGGCAGCTGAACGAGCCATAAACATAAATCACGTGGTACAACAAAAACCAGTTGTACCCCGTTGAACACGAGAGACTCATTTTGGATGCCCCTCAGGGGGCAGATGGCGAGTAGCCACAAGGTGAGCCCCATTCATGCACCCGAGGTGCCCATGTCATTGCGGGCAGGTAATTTAGTGAGTGGGTAGGGAGAGGAGACAGGTGCAACCAAAGAAGCGGTGGGTCAAGCCACTCGTGCGCACTTTCAACTGGGGTAAGTAAGTGCAAATAACTCAAGCACACACCATACATTTTTAAATCTTTCACTTCTACTCTAATATTTCTTCTCTTTTATGACGACGTTGGAAATTTCAGTGATGGTAATTCGAATTTTGCACTTTGTTTAAACATTGATTGGTGTAAGTGCGGGGAATAATGGAACAAGTTTTATATATATATATATTTCAATATGTCTTAGCTTTATTTAGTTGTAAGTTAGTTAATTAAGTATTTATTTCTTTATAGGAGAAATTAATTTTTGGATATAAAATATTGGTCATTTTTACAGTAATTTAAACTATTTTTGCTATTTTATGATTGTTTGTTGCTTAAATGGAGATTTTGACAATTTTTTTAATGCATTTAACATTTTATTGAAATCTTTTGAACTTGTGCCAAACTACTTAACTTTAATTGGACTAAAATTGTAAACAAAATGCCTCAATCGGGGTGGTAAAATCAATTTTAATCAAATATTAATCACAGCTTACCATATCACAACTTAAATTTACTGAGAAATTTGTTGTTGAACCAAATTACTATTCCACGCAATCAAGTGAAATGTTAACATTTTGCACAATTTATATTTCAAAAGCCAATACTGTAATTAATTTCACAATTCCAAGAAGCCAAAGCTAAACAACCAAGTTTTTATTGCACTGTTTATCTATTTCTAAATATAATATCCGTCAACTGAAATCCATTTCCAGCTATTGACAGGTGAAGTCACCCCGATAACCCTTTAATCACTCGACTTTGAAAAACAACACGGCTATTTTGGACAGTATTGTTTACTGTTTTCTCTCACCCTCTACCAATGTCCATCTGTTGTCCCCCTTCAACCAAATATAGTATTATTTGTTTGCTACACATTATTTATAGCCTCCGCTACAAAAGTGTCCAGATGCGGCAACAGAAGCAACAGCGGCAACGTCCACTCGGTTCCAAAATGCATCTAGTAAACAACAATGCGCACAATTCGCCATAGAGTGGGGAGGGGTCGCCAAGAAGCAACACAAAGACGTCGCATCTGCTCCTCCAAAATTTCTCATTTACCAGATACTCACAACTTCAACGTTTACGACTCACTTCCGGTTGGGTTGCACGAGGTTTGTTTGGGTAGCCATGTTGCACCAGATCACGCCCTCGGGCTGGGTTCACCACATCAGCCAATCAATAAGATCGAGACGGGGGTGGCAACCAATGACTGGTCACTCCAACCTTTCCCTTCCCCTACACTTCTTTTTATGTTTGTTTTTTTTATATATTTTTTTTTCAGTAGAAGATTGAACTGATTCGATTGTACCCAAAGGGTTAACGCTTTCTTCTTTTTTTTTGAAGGTAGTGGACAAGGGTTCTCTAGAAATGGGATCATTGAAATCTCTCAATCCTTTTGTAAAGATTGTACACAAATATTTTATACAAAAATTTTAACAGTTTTAAATGAAAAAACCCACAAAATCAATCAAGTTATAATTAGGATTATTAACTGCAATTAATTTTGAATTTTTAAATGTTAAATCAATATTTTAAAACAATTTTTCTATCTTAATTTTTCTTTTGTATTAGAACACGCGAGATATAATTTATCTTCCATCGTAACATCTTTTTATGAAAGAAACTCATTCATAAAATTAATACCATTTAATCATTAATTGTCATTTTATTATGTAGAAAAAAATCCTATAAAATATTATTCTTAGGAGTTTGTGAAAATGAAAAAGGTTAAAAATGTGACATTTATCAATATTTTAATTGTATCCCCTAACATAGAATAATGGGAGAAGGATAGAAAACGATCAAAAATTATCATTGTCGAATGCAACAAAAGCGAGTTAAATGTGTGATGAATTGGTGCAAAACCTATTTCTAAGGCGGTTTCAGGGGGAGGTGTCCTAATTAAAACATGAGATGAATTATTAGGGCCATAAAAAACCCAAGGCGAAGCGCCAAGTGTCCCTAATCTCAAACTGATACTCACTAATGACCCACAGCCTACACTTGTATTTATTTCTTGCCTTCAACACTTCATATCTCACACTCCACTCAAATGACGTAATTACGCTTAACATTACTGATATACAGTTATACACCACTTGAACAACAATGCTATCTATATCAAGTAGTTCTTAAAATTCAATTAAATATTAAATTAAATATTAAAAATATGCAATAATAATTATTTACTTCATTAATTGCTAACTAGATAAATGTACCTTGTAAAAGATGAGAAATTTCTGATGGATCCATTGATTTTAGCTGTTCTACACAAAGTGCTTTCAATTCATGAATTGGAAGATTCTAAAACGAGTCAAGTTAGAGAAATAATTATTCAAATAATAAATCTTATATTTATTTTCTAGTAATAATTGAACTTATATTATTAAATTAAATTTTTAAACTTTATTTATTGTCACTTACTTAATAAACTACATATTTCCTGTAAGAATTTAAATATATGTTATGGTATATTTAAGAAATATTTGCAAATCAATTTTCTAATATTTTGAGTGATGACTGCATAGGAAAGAGGGTTTTATATTAAATATATATGTATATATAAATTTTTTTTAAATGTTTTTATAAGATAATTAACACTTAATGGTAAATAAAAAAAGTGCACTCTAAATTTTAGATATCCCATTTGGATGTGAATGAATGTTTCAGTTCTCTTTTCCGTTTTCCCTCTTGCATTTCGAGATGCGTGAAACTTTTATAAGCAGAAGAGTCCACTATACCAGTTCACACTTTTTCCTCCTCCTTGAGGACCGGTCGTGCTGAGAAATTCGATTGAGTGACTCTGTTGTACTGTCACTAATGAAAGAGCAAATGCAAATTAACCTTTGACATGTGACTTAAACTAATTTCTAAATGATTTAATGTTCGGATAAAACAGTAAACAATTTATACGTTTCTTTATTAAATTCTCCTTCCTTCACATTTTAAACTTAAAAATTATATTAAATAAAATATTCATTTAACCATTTAATAATTTAATAAAATCTAATATTATTCAACTGTATTAATTAAATCATTTGCCCTATAAAAGTAAATTTGTTACAATAAGTTAGTCACTTTTCTTTATCTATTCAATGATATTAATAATGTAGCATATAAACAAAAGAAAAAAACAGATATAGCGAAATGAATGAAATTAAAGTTGTACAATAACATAAAAACACCTCAGGGGAAATTTTTCCATTTCACTTGAACTGCTTCATTGACCACAGACAGGACTGAGCAGGATAGTATAGGGTATGGGGGTGAGGAGTAGGAGATATGTCAATACCCGAGTTATTAAACTAAACCCTCCTTTCCTAAACATTCAATCACTCAGTACGCTTGCGCACTATGTATCAGCGGTTGTGACTGGTTGCCTGACCTGGAGGATGGGGGGGAGGATTGACCGAAGCCCCGCCTCGCCAATAGCCTGGAATGATTCGTCGATCAGTCGGCTGTGGTCCGTCAGGAAGCTGGACAAGGGCTGAAAAAGCCGTTTAGTCGAGTGGCCCATCTGAAATCACAATTTAGGGTTAGGACTATCAATAATAGATCTTCACATCACATGGGAATTGCTCAAGAATGCAGATGGAGTGGGGAGGGGAAATGGAGAAAAGAGGAGGGCGATTCGGATAGTGAGTGTTGTGAGGGGTACATTTTTCCCATTTCTTATCTCAGCTCAATTTGCTAAGAGGGTTGCCATGGAGAATTTTGAGTGGTACTTTTAAATTGTATGTTAGTGAAGTTGGAAAGAGGATATGAAGTGTTTTAGAGGACCCGGGGAAATGCCAAAATGAATGGAAATGGGTCAATAAGAATAAGTTATATTTTGGTTTAGTGAAGTAGCTTTCTTCCTAGTTCTTTCATCAAACAATTTTGGTGAAGTTTTACAAATATGCTTTGTTTGACCTTTGACATAAAACGGTTCATTTTGTTGAGAATTTTTAGATAATCAATGTTATTTTCTCGATTGGAAGTAAAAATCGATAAATTAATCTAGGATAAGTAATTTTTGCCGTATTTGTTTTTGAATTTATATCTTATTCTCAAAATATTAGTGGATATGTTTCAAGATAACTATTCATATATTACATCTTTTTCCAGTGCTCTTTTTGTTTTCTTCTTTCGACTTTTTTCCTGTGTTGAATCTGGCAACATCACGTTTATTGTTCCTACAAATTAAAAAAATATATTAATTTATTTATTTAACTTAACTTTTATAAATTTCTCGACATGAAATAAACAATATTAAAAATTAAATAAAACAAAAAAAAGAACAAAACAAAAAAAAACTAGCAACCACAAACGAGAATGAGGTGTCCATCCTGGTTGAGAACCACAAATCAAGACATACCCACCCTCCCCATACTCAATCAACCCCCTCTCCCACGCCGCGACACCTCAACCACATTCCATAGAATCAAAACAAATCGCCATAGCACCACCTACTGCACTACACTCATTTTTATGACCGCGTCTAAATTAGACGCGCATTCCAAGAAGTGAAGACTCGTTTCACTACCATTGAAGACGACAAATGCCGACCCGAAATTATGAGTGCGTTTGTTGTTGACTCAAAATTCCATTGGGAATGAGTGACACACGAGCTGAATTGTTGACAGCTCGCATCCAAAACACTTTGTTAACAACAATTATTATTTGTTATGCTGCTAGATCGTTCGAAAAATATATGCAGCATGGACGATTAAACATAACCTAAGGATGTTTTATGGTTTAGTGATATTATATAACTAAAAAAGCAATATTTCACATTTATGGTACGAAAGAAATATATGTGCGTAAATTGATTTAAATATGTATTGACAGTGATTATTTTAATTGATTGGTTCAAGGTATCCGCTTATTAAAATTATTAAATTCATAAAAATGTAAAATAAATTCAGTTTTCGATATTAATTCGGTTTTATATTCTAAGACTGATATTTATAGACACTTTTATCAATTTTTAACGATTTTTTAAAGTTACATTTTCAATAAATAGCAAAAAATGATAGAACTGTAGATAAATATTTGACATTTTCTTTAAACAAGTAGAAAATTGTAGAAATTTTTTATAGAAATAAAAATATAAATTGATTGGGCAAAATATCGATAAAATAGTACATACATTTTTTTAAAAAAAAAAAATCAAATTAAAAAAATAATAAAAATAACAAATTTTATTATATTTTTGAGTCAATAATAAATTTATTAAACCGTCATCATTGGAAATGGCAGTATCGCTTGTTTCAATATCCACACGCAGCAATTATTTGCAATAGAGCTGCTGGGTTGAATCATGTCTTATTTCATTGGTTAAGGTGTGGGCCAACTGTCGTCATGACAACACCATTTTCACCCACCACCCTATCAATCGTGACACCACCGCACAATTTTAGCCCCCGAAATTTCTCATTTCAAGCCGACAACCAATCAAATTTATTTGATTTATATCTAGGGGAAAAAAAATTACGGGATGGAGCAAATTTAGGAAAAAAAATACAGAAAAAAAATAAACTGGTGTCATTATCGTCATGGAAACAACAAAATTGTCGAGAAATAAATAAAATCCAAAAATGTGATGGAGATCTTAATGAGGCTGAGTCCCAAAGGAGTTGGTGCTCTTTTGACTAATGGCCTTCACTCAGTTGAAGGTGAGGGTGGGTGTGGGGAGGGAAATGAGTGGGGGGAAAGAAGGAAAGGGAGGTGATGTCCGTTCCTATCTATTGATTGGCTGCCGGGTCTCGTGGTCCCAAACCTAGAGCCAAAAAGGGAGGCAAAGGAAAGTGAGATTAGGTTGTGAGCAGGCATTGGAGGGTAAAGACTGAGCCAAGGAAGTGGACAAAAGTGAGTCAGTTGACTCGTCCATCTGATAAATAAATGGACAAGAATGGAGCTGGACATTGCTGAATCTCACTGAGGGGTTTAGTAATATTCCAAGAAGTTTCGAGAGGGATTAAGATGGTAAAATTTGAGTTGGAAGATGTCACAGTTTGATTTGAT
>JAQFZN010001221.1:0-17619 GCA_034687075.1 Geophilus carpophagus | reverse complement strand
AAGTTTTTGTGAATGCGGTTTAGACATTTACATATCAAAAAAATTTGTTAAAGGTAACTAGTAAATTTTTGGTAATTAATTTAAATTTTATTTTAAACAACGATTATGTTTTTTAGATTTACAGCATAGTTCATTAGATCTCTACAATTCAGGCCACGATCGTTCCGATCAAGGTGTGAATGATCAAGGTCTGAAGAATAATGATCGGAATGTTCGAGATCAGTATTCTACGGATCAAACTAAACCAGATCAAATTATACCAGAACAAACAACCGAGTATCCTGGATTTATAAGTGATTTCAAATCATATTTGGGTGAAAAATATCAAGGCGTAAAGGTTCCGAAATTTACGTAGATATTTTAAGTATTTGTTAGTTTAATAAGATTGTTTACTACTACGTACATTTTTTTCAAATAATCAGTGGTGAAAGTGGAGTGGGGGAAACAAGAGTGGGAATTGCCTACTTTCAATAAGGTTTGGATCAACCTGTATAAGACTTGAAACGGGTCTCCAACCATGACTACTTTTAACTACAAATGATTATTTCCTCAGAATTTGTGTTGTTTAATTTACAATTGTAAATGAACAATCAAATTCTTTAAAAGTAAAAAAAATGTTTAAAATATAGATATTTTAATTGATAATTTTAATGTTTAAAAATCGATACAGAGACAAGTTAAGTAGATCAAACCATTTTCACCACTGAAAATCAGTGGCGTAACTACAATGGTGCAGGAAGTGCCAACACACTAAGGCCTCAGCCAAAAATGGACCCTGTTCTGAGAAGTGTTACAGAGCACTGTGGCGAATGTGCAGGTGCTATTGTTTTAGTTGTCAATGAAACAAAATTTTCCTGTTGGAGGCCCATTTTATATCCTACAGCTGCAGCAGGGCCCACAAATTCTGGGTTACGCCACTTCTAAAAATAATTATTAGCTTACATTGGTGCTTAATTAGTAGGCACCAGTATATCTCTAAATAACCAAATACCGCCACTGTAAATAAAAAACGATGATGATGAACAAACAAATATTTTGAATAATTTTAATTTGCTTTTGAATTTATTTGCAAGCTTATTAGTTGAAATTAGCAAGTAAAATTTATTGCCTTAACAGTTTAAAGATTTAGTTAGTAATTCGTGTGAGTCATTTTATGTTAATAACACTTTATTTGAACTATCTCAAACATTATTATGCGACTGCTTTTTGGACTGTCTGATATGTTTGGAGCATGTCAGGTAATAAGAAGGACAGTGTGACGGCCTGCCATCTGTCATCAGGTCATCACTATTTGGAACAGCTGTGGTCATCCTGGAACAGCTGTAGGGTCATGTGACCAGGATGTTTGATTGACCCATAATGATTAGTCTAATGTGATTGCCTCGGGGCATATGTCCAAAAGGCTGTCACAATTACAGTAAACACCTGCGTACAGAACGATGCCACGTATGTCTTATACATGTGGATTTTTGACCCTAAAAACCATGGAAAAGTCTGTGTACCTTTTATAGCTGTTTACATTTACAGCTGTTCATTATTACTGTTAACACTATATATAGTATTAATAATTTAAAAATTTAGTATCTATGTATAAGATGCACCAGGCTTTTTAGGCCTATTTTTGAAGAAAAATGTGCTAGCGTCATATACGCGTGTATATGAGCACTTTGTAACTCCGGTTTTTAACACTATGCTAAAAAACGAACAACCGGAAGACAGAATTCGCTCTGATTAACTCGTTGAATATTAATTACTTTGGATTGATTCTATGTGAATACATTAATCTATACGTCTGGAAATTAAGGTAAAATAATTTCATTAAAGTTTATTTCTTTAACATCTGAAGATAGTGGAAGAGTCACCAAGTAAGTTTTTCTTATTTTTTCCAATGTACGTAACGAAAAAAGCACAAACGACACTACAAATACAGAAGTTAATTAGTTCGTAGAAATAACTCCATTCCCCTAGGCAACATCTACTTCCATTTTAAGATGAAAATCTAACCATGCTTTTCAGATAAGGTAAGTCAAAATTTAAATATATTAATTTCTATTTTGATTCTGGTTTGACAAAACCTTATACATGTTTTGAAGGCATGACAAATTGGATAAAAGCCAGTATGCATCCAAAATGCAGCATATGAGCTCACGGTATTTCGTATGAAGGGAAAATAAAATACATATAAAATATAATTATTAGGATATTTCTTTTATATCGTCTTATATTAATTTCAAAAATTTACAAATTATGCATTTGATTGATCGCTCAAATAAGATATTGATAGATAATTTTTATGAGTGATACATGAAGTGATATGATTTTTACAAACTATTATACAAAAACCTAAATTAGCAAATCAGCATTATGTTGAGTAGCTGTACTTGTTGTATTTACATTCCCGGCAATGAGTTCTCTTACAGGTGATTGTTCATGACTCTCTGATATGTTAGGAAACACAAATGTGGTTTCAATTGAAGGATCATTAGCTCTGCAAGATATAAATCATTTAAAATTTTTTATTACTTATTTAATATTTACACAGTTTACTGTGTCATTGGAAGAGTATTTTGAGTATGTAAATTCCTAGGTGGCTTCCTGGTTGTTGCATAAATATTTTCTCCATCTACAGTGGGGAAATATGCTAGAGGTGAATAATTGTTGCAATAGAAAAGGCTAATTACAATTTTATCAATCAACTACCTGCGGAAGCATATCCTTGATCCCAACTATGAGAATTTTTGGGCATATCTTGATTATCAAAATATCTCCAACCTTGAGCACGATCCAGAGTTGATATCTAAATATTTTGTAAATTGTATCACAATTTTGCATTGAAAGTATAACATTTAATTGTTTTACATCTGGTCCAGGTGGTATTGGAGGTGGAACATCAGGAGGTAGAAAATGCATTTCATGTGTTGGGGGATATATTGGTATGTGAACAGTAGCATATGGATTAGGATCTGTAGAAAATCACCCCAAATTAGAAAATGTACTCATTTTTTAAATCAATTTACCTTCTCTTATACGTTGTAATGTGCCATATGTATGCCTTCCTAAAGTGTTGTTTGCAGCTCTTTGCATGTGAATAAAGCTGTCAACAGACACACCTAAATCGGGATGTGTCCTATCTAGAGAACCAAATTCTGACCAATGAGGTGGTTCACTATCTAAAATATTGATAAATATATTATCTCGAGTAAACAAGTTGCAACAAGTACTTACTGTTTGCATGTCTTCGTCTTTCTTTTCTTCTTTTCATTAAGAAACAGACAACTAAAGATGCTACAATGATAGTTATAATTAGAATAACAATTGGTACAAATATCCAAGGATCTAAGTAGAACATAACAATCTTCTCCTCTTTTTGTATAACATTTGGAGGATTCAAGCTTCCTAAAACAAGTGAAAGGTGTTTGGTGAGTTTAGTGATTTAGATATTTTTCTTTAATTACCCACCAGAGCTAGATGTTATAACTTGATAATCAGCTACTTTTGGTTCACCTTTTGTATACGCCGTTAATCGTAAGTTATATACAATTCCTGATTCTAATCCAGCAATTTTAACTTGTTTATCGAATGGCTGGTATTGAACTGGTATTTCTTTAAATTCAGAAGCAGTTTGCTGCTTGTACTCTACAGTAAAATATTGCAATGGACAGCCTTCTTTGGGCCACATGTCTAAATTAAGTATAATGTATGTATCTCCTTCAGTAATTATTGCTTCTTTAGATGGAATCATTAAATCTATTTTTTAAAAATAAACTTAATGACTTCAAAATATTATCAGTGAAAAAAAATTATTTTACGATTTTCTTGAGTTGTAACGCTAATGGTTTCACATGGTTCTCCAACACCAACTTCATTGTATGCTTCTATGTAAATAAAATAAGTAGCACCGCAAGTGAGATTTTGGAATTTGAATGAGTTTTGATCAGGTTCTAGATCTTTTTTCATCCATTCACTTTTATCTTGTTTGTAATGAAGCAAAAATCCTATTTTATAAATAAATTTTATTAATAAATAATTTAATTCAGTTCTTATTCAATGTTTTTTTATTTACCTCTAACGTTGTTAAGCCCTTGATAAAACGTTTCCCATTTTACGTGTATAGAATAATGCGATTTTGATACCACAGTTAAACGAGGAGCTTTTGGCGGAACTGAAATTAGAGAGAATAATAATTTATTAGTCAAATTGGTAAATATTTGTAAAATTTAATTTTACTTTGAACAAATATTGTGTATTGAACTTCATCTCTTCCATACATATTTTCAACAATACAAGTATAAATATTGGAATCAGTTTCTTCACTTTTTTTAATAACAAGTGCTCCATCAAATCGAATTATGGTGCGAAGCTCGTCTGAAATTATCCCCTTTGTGCTTTTGAAAATTTAAATAAGATTAATTTAACAGTTAAACAGATTTAAAAGTTTATTTTACCCATTTAGCCAACGCTTTCGAGGTAAAGGGATACCTACAGCTAAACAGGGCAGTACAATATCTGTTTTCCATGGAACTGATAAAGTGTCAGTGAATGAAGCAGATTTAGCAGCAACTGTATACAAAAATAAAATAATATCAATTTTAACAGAGAAGTTATTTGTTGTAAAAATTGTAGAATTGCTTTAAAAATGATGTACAGACTTCGGGAACTTTTTGGTGTTGCTGTCACTATTTTAGAACTAGGACCTCTTCCGACAGCTGACGTTGCGGCAACCCAAAATGAATATTGTTGATTTTGAATTAGATTTTTAAATTCAAAGTAATTGTTTTCGGGTCCCAATGTGTGAACAATGATCGCCTTATCTTGGCCAGATGTAGCATCATCCTTATATGTGTATTCAACAGGTACCTATTAATAAAACAGTTACAATAAGAAAATGTTTGTGGTAATAGATTGAGTTATTGTAATTGATGCAGTACCTTCTCACCATCAAGAATTTGTTTATGGTAAACGTTATACATTGTAATTTCAGAATTAAGTGTAAAAGGATATTGCCAAGATAATAAAATTGAATTAGATGAAGATGGTAATGCTTTTATATATCTAGGGGCTTCAGGAACTATAAGAAATAATAATATTATTCTTTTATGTAATGTTTTCTACCTTAAGTGTACGTGTAATTTAACTTACCATCTTGGTATGTCTTGCAATAAACAGGAGCACTTCGAATTCCTTCTCCGATTTTTGTGTAAGCCAAAACTTCAAAACTATAATTGGTATTTGCTTGTAAATTTTGCAAAGCCAATCTAGAAAGTAGTGTTGTATTCCATCGTTCAATTCCCACTATTTAAATAAAAATGAAAGCATAGTGATGCTTGCGAAGAATGAATAAAAATAGAACAAGGAGCACTCACTGTTCCATTTTTGCAAAGCTTTATAGAATATTTTATATCCTAATAAAATTCCATTCACTTCTTCAGGAGGTAAATTATTCCAAACGATGTAAACACTGTGAGAAGATAATGTTGAGCAACGAACTTCTTGTGGGGCTGTTCTAGGAACTGTGAATCAGGAATTGTAAATTTTGATGTATAAATTATAATTTATATCATAAATACCATCTTCGGAAGTCATTGCAATAATTTCTCTTGTAATAGGTCCAGATCCGCCATTATTATATGCCATTAAAACAATACTGTACTTTGTGTACATTTTAAGATTAGTCAACTGATAAACTAGAGTATTCGTGTAGTCTTCTGGAACCTCGAAGATTTTAAATGTATGTTGTTGAGAACTGTCTGCAATTTTGTAGCCAATGTAATATCCACGTATTGGACCATTCCACAAATTTTTTAAAGGAGGCTGCAAAAGTTAGACATTACATCCGACAAACTTATATTTTGAATCTTCTACTTATTTACTTTCCAAGAAATTCGAAGGGAATTACGATCAGTTGCTTCTACTTCGACTTCCTGTGGAGGTCCTTCGGGAGCTAGGAGAGAGAAAATTTGTTTTATTTTAAAAAATATTTTTTTTAATATAAAATGTAATTAACCTTCTTCATTCATAACAAGTGAGACAATATTACTGTAGTTGCTAATTCCAACATCATTTTCAGCCGCAATTCTAAATTCGTATGCAGTTGCTGGTTGTAATTCATTAATAATTTTGGAATCGCTTTGAGCATCAACATATTCAGTCACAACTCGTTTATACACCCATGAATCTGAATATAAATAAACATTTAAAACAAAAAAAATCACATTTAACAGAATACAATATTAATTATTATCACTAACCATATTTTCTTTTGTATTGCAAAATGTATTTTGCAATGAGATCGTCTAAGTTTCCTGGTTTCCAAGTTATCTCTACAGATCTATTGTCTAAATTTCTTGCACTTAAAATTTCAGGTGGGACAGGTTTTTCTGTATTGCAATTTAGTCATTCTTATTTTAATTTAAAGAAAAGGTTAAATTCTAATACCTTGCACAATTAATTTCACTATTGTTTTTGCTGAGCCAAAAGAATTTTTTCCTTCACAGTAATAATCTCCAGAGTCTGATTTAGTAACTGAAAGTATTCGCAATTTACTTGTAATTGAAAACATTCCTGTAGATGGGGCTATGAAAGTATTGTTGGAATTCATAATTGTATTCCTAATAACAAAATTTAATTATTTTTAGTTATTAATGTATTAAAAGTTATTGCACAATAACCTACCAATATTTATTGCTATTTTGAAGTGTTTTATTGCCATACAGCCATACGACACGAATTGGCAAATCTCCAAAAACTTCACAAAAAAGTTCTGCTGTGCTATTTGTTTTCACTTTCAGTTCAACAATTTCATTTTCAAAATAAACAGGAGCTAAATTTGAAAAAAAAAATAATTTTACACATTTAAAGAACAAATAAAGATGTAGTTACCTTGAACTTTAATGTAGATTACCCTACTTAATCCTTTGCCAATCTGGTTGTTTGCAGAGCAGAAATAAAATCCCTGGTTATCATGTTGAGCATTATCAATCTCTAAAGTGCCATCTGGTAAAACATTGACTTTGTTGCTGTTGTTTAGCTCTTGTCTTTGACCTGTGGCTATATCTCCTACAAAGTTACAAAATTTGTAAAATTTATAATTAACTGAAATTTAAAAAAAAATTACCTAGAATTTTTGTCCATTTAATTTCTGGTGGAGGAAAACCATCAGCTCTACATGGAATTGATATTGAGTTTTGTTTTTTAACGGTGCTATTGTGAGGCATTATTTTCCATCTAGGTGGAACTGTTTCATGCAATCGGAATTAAGTGTTTGATACTAAATTTCACTAATTATTTTGATTTACCCTTAACTATTAATGCAGAAGTGTACTGAGATTTTGCAGCATCATTTGAAGCAGTGCAAGAATAATTTCCATTATGGAAAGCTGTAACGTTAGATATGCTAAGAATGCTTGAATAATCGCCTATATCTCCTCGAATATTAATTAGCGATTCATGCGTAATTGCTTTATTATCTTTCTTCCAGGTTATTGATAAAGGCAAATCGCCTTCGCTAACCACACAATGTAATTCTGCTCGCATGCCTTCTCTTAAATTTTCTTGAAATTGAAACGGTATAATTTTCGGTGGAACTAAATTTTAACAATTAATTTAACATAAGATTATAATTCAAATAGTCAATTATTACCTAAAACTGAAAGTATTACACTACTCTCAACCACTTGCTCTTCATTTGTAGCAATACAAACATATCGACCTGCGTCACTTGATTTTTGAGCTTTACTTATAACAAGTGTTTTATTTTTTAAAACAACTTGTTGGAGATCAAATGGAAGAATAATATTATCTAAAAATTAATACGGTGGAACCTTATATATTGAGTTCATATTAAAACTAAAAATAAAATTAAAATAAATATACCTTTTTTCCATATTAAGTTGTTAATTGGGTATCCTGTAACAGGGCAATTAAGCATTACATTTTCTCCAGTAACAGCAAATATTTTAACTGGAGGCCTTGATGACAGTGGTCCTAAAACATTAAATTATTGGTGTAAAAATCATTTAAGAGTTTGTCTTGTGAGTAATATTACAATAATAGACACTATAGTATTTGCATTAAATTATTAAATGCAAAAACACAGTTTCTATGCAATAAACTTTTACAACTTAAAAAAACTTACCATTACGTACCATAGACATTAATTCTAGACACATGTTCAATGTGGCCAGCTTTATTTTTAGCATTGCACTTGTAAACGCCGCTTTGGTCAGTTTTTATTTTAGAAATGTTTAAAAAACTTGTCACATAACCATTCATAATGTTGGTTTGAATGTTATTGGAAAGTGATATTTCATCCAAGGACCATGTTATTTCTGGCATTGGAGTTCCACTTGCAGAACATCGAAGGGAAAGAAACTGATTTGGTTGGAGAATTTGTTCGGAAAAAGTGTCAATGAACTCTGGAGGTGAATCTGATTCGTAGATTAAAAAGAAGTTAATATTTATTTTGAGCAATTTTTATTTTATTACCTCCTAAAATAAGTTTAGCTTTGGCTTGAGCAGAATGTTTGCCATTATTAACGATGCACTGATATATTCCTTTGTGATTTGATTTTACTGTTTTTATCATTAAATTAAAACCATTTAACATGATATCATCACTTTCAGATAAAAGTTTCCCTTCCTTAAACCATACTACTTGAGTAGGCTTTGGGAAACCTGTCACATTGCAAACAAATGTAACGGTGTGACCTTTATCACTGATTACATAATCCGGTATCATTGATGCTTTCAATTGTTCTGTAATTGTATCATATTACACATTTTAGGGATTAAACTTACTAAAACATTATTTGGTTTCGAGCAATTTAATTTTACGGTAGAATTAATCCAACTGGATGACTCTTAATCTGTTCTTTATGGGTTTTGATGGATTACCTACACACCTTGACTTCACTCTATAGTTAAAGTCTAGCAAATTTTTAACGTAGGTAAATTGATAATTTATGACGTTAACTCCAAATGTATCAAACTTGACAGTTTCAGAATTTAATTTTTTTTAAATTTTCAAAGTTGTTCACTTGTGCGATGCAATATTGTGAGAATTTAATTACTTTTAATTATGAACTAACATTATGACCTTTGTGCCTTACATTAGTAATGCACATTTAGCAGTTGCTATTTCATGCCAAAATAGATAGAAAATTCGATATGGGGCTGTGCTTTATAATTTTCTACGTGAAAGAGATTTTAAGGGCACTGATAATTACTAACAAACATGCATGCATACATATTTGGGGCAAGATTAATTGGAAGCACTTAAGCTTAATTTAGACTTATTTACTTTAAACTGAAAGTGATGACTAATAATCCATGGGGATTAATTCAACTTAACATTGCCGAACCCATTTGTTATAGTTTAAATTCAAACCTGTAACCGTTAGAGTGACATCCTTGGTGTCACTTCCAATAATATTAGACGCTATGCAAACAAAAATCTTGCGATCATTTGCACTACTATTTCTAATTATTAATCCTTCTGTAGTAAGCACAATTCGTTCACTTGCAGAAACAATACTTTGAACACCGTTGTCATTATTTACATACCATCTGAGAAAAAATAAAAATGGTAACAGTTATTAAAACTAAACTATTGTACCATAAAAAAATCACATCCTATTTCAGTTGAAAACAAAATTTTAAGGCTAATGAAAGCCTTTATTAATAAATAACCGCTTTATGCATGATGGGAATGATAAACCTAAAGTAATATGTTTAATTTAGTGTAGATGATTACGTGCATATCAATAGGAAAGCAGGATGTGAGAATTACATGATATAAAAATACATTTACATCTTCTTTATATTCAAGATAATAAAAGCGTCTGACATCTTTAATGTGTGACTCAAAGAGAGCATTGTCTTTTGACTAATTGGATGACAGTTAGCAAATTGATAAATGACTTAACGCGTTTACTTACTGGACATTTGGCACCGGATGACCTTCGGCTATGCATGGAATGAAAGCAGTGTCACCAACATTAACTGTCATTTGCAGGTCCTTGTCAACAATACGTGGTGGCACATTGCCCACTGGGTCTGCATATTAAATGGGAACAAATAGAAAAGGTTTACTTTAATTTTAATTACATTTTACAAAAAAAATTGATGCAATTTCTCACAAATCCAACTTTGCTGTTGAATTTGTGAGAAATTGCTTCAATTTTTTATTAAATGAATTGCTTTTTTTGTCATCAATATGTGAACCAAAATTTAATTTTAAGAGGAAATTATGTTGAGTAATTCGTATAACGGAAATGAACTGACTCATAATAAAAAAAAGGAAATTTATCACTTTAAGTTGTAGGTTAAAAAATGTTAAGAAAATATTAAGTATTTAACTTCCAAGGTCGAAGCAGAAGGCAGAAAATTGACTTACTCGTTACTTGAAGTCTTCCTACTGAACTAATTTTTATTTTTGTGGTCAATTTGTGGCGCATTTGACATTGAAATGTTGAATTGGAGTCTTTCATCTGAACATTTGTTATGAATAAGTCTCCTGATGATGATACTATGTACTTGGAATTTTGAGGCGTTTCATCTACATATGATTATTAAAATTGTTTCATGAGTGAGGGAGTGTTATGGGAAAAATAAACACACCTACCAGATGATAAATTAGTTTTAGTTATAATTAACTTGTCATCTATGATCCATGATATAATTTCAACAAACTCTTGAAGAAATTGTGGAACATGACATCGAATTACAGCTGTGTTTCCTTTCATTGTATATGACTTTGTTACATATATTTGATAAGGCTGATTGACAACTAAATAATTATTAATAAAAATTGAAAAACATTTATTCAAAAATAAAAAAATTATGTTGCACATCTAACATGGGGTCAACACCTTTTGTATGTGAACCCATTTAATCGTACAACCGGCTAAGTGCAACAGGAAACTATGAGGAAAAAAGATTGGAGAAATTTCAAGCCATTTTCTCATATGCAGAGCAACGATTAAGTACTTTTAAATGACTTAAAAACTTGCATTATTTAGTACAAAAGCATAATTTGGAAAAATTCACACATTAGATAGCTTTTGTATTTATCTGAATATATCTAATCTCGCACAAAAAATAGGGCTGAAAAGGATGTCAACCCCTGTTTTGATTAATAAAATTTTACCAGCTTGAATTTGTACATCTCTACTAATAATTGTTCCATAGGTATTAGAAATAGAACATCTGTAGACGACTGCGTGTATATCTTGACGATAATCCTCTGGCTTGAACGGAGGAAAATAAAGCTGACCGTTGTCCGTTAGTTGCCTTAAACCAGGGACAGAGGAAACAGGAGTTCCATCTGATAGAAGCCATGCAATTGAGGCTTTATCTCTTGCTTGACATTTTATCATAGATCCATTAATGTTAGAAAATTGAATCAAATCTGGTGGTTCATGTAAAAATCGTGGTGTTTCTGATCGATCACGAATTGCTATAATAAATTTTATTATTAGAAAAGATTGCATTTAAAAATTGGTGGTTATTAAAGGGGATGTAAGACTTCAGTGATGGGAATTCCCATCAATCTTAAGTGAATTATAGGCAATTAAAATCTATTAAGGTTATTAAAGAGAGTAAAAGTTTTGTTTTTAACTAGGTTATAGCATTATTTTTAATTCTTTTTTTTTTACTGAAACATTTATCAATTAAATAAGACAACAAATTAAAGAAAAAATTGATACAGAAAATTAAAAATGTATAATTTAGCTTAAAAAAAAGGCAACAAATAGAAAAAGCTTTTGAAAAGATTAAAATAGAAGAAGGGTGGAGCAGTGCACCATAAAGTTTCAATGACACGTGAAACTACACCTGTCAAATCCCATAGAGTTTTATAAAAAATGAATATCACCTTTCATGTAATGATTAACTTATACGTGGATCTCTCTTTTTTATTTAAAAAAAGGCATTAGTTTTATTTAAAGCACAGATTTCTATTTAATAAATGCATTTAATTTTTCTTTAGTTTATTTTTTATTAAAAAAAAATTGTTATAAAAATCAAATTTGAATTTAAATCAATTTTTTTTTCGCCCTTTTGACCTACGTTACTCTCAGCATTACCATATACATCCTAACCTTGAACACGAATCTCCAAAAGGTATAAAGTAAACTAAAACTTACCTTGGACTTGATTTAGTGTATTAAGTATTAAGATTCCAATTTGGATCGAAATGAGAGTGCATCTGGTGCACTGTGCTGACCGTGCCATGATTGTGCAAATGCAGCGCTTCACGGCTGTGTATTTGATGGACACGGTTTGTAGGTTGACTTCCTGTGACGATGTTTTTTTTGTTGAATGACTGAGCTCTGAAAATGGATTAAAAATTCTGCGTGCCAACTTTGCGTTGGTAGCTCAAGTTATTTTTTAGTTTGACAACTGCTCTTAAAGCGTCGCACCCCGTAAGTTGGTTTAGACTGTTCCATGGTTTATAAGATGATAGGATACGGTACGGGTTTTAATGGGGTTAGTTGTAGTAATAAAAGTTTAATTTTATCATTCATCATTTAGATGCGAGAATGATGAGACGTATCACAAAGCACAATAATTACAGAAAAAATTAGTTGGAGAAAATGAAGCCAGTTTTTCTTTTTCTCTTCTATTTTTGGATTAAAAGAGTGTGAATGAAAAACTGTTATAAGCTTATAAGTCTTTAAATATGCTGTACTACAACGATGAAGTTTTAATACCGTTTGTATGTCATCTCCTTGAAAAAAGTTGAGTTATGCAAAAATGACACAGGAACTAATTCATGTATCTATTATTGTATAATTGCAATGTATGTACGTCTTATCTTTAATAGCGTAAAATTTAATTGTGATAGAATAAGAAATAACCTTGTGTTTTTGTATTTTGTAATAATAGAAGTAAAATGATAGTACAAGGGGGTAAAAATACCTTGAATTTTGTTTGGATTAAAAATAGATGTCAACAGAGATTTCTATTTTTTCCAAACAAAATAAAAAACGTTTTTTTATTAGGCTAAATGTAATTATTTTTATCTAGATTCTTAACACATGTGAAAATATATATATTATTTTGATTTTAAATCTTAACTTTTAACTTTTGACTGATATTTGTTTGTTGTACTGCTGAATTTATCAATAATTTTAGCAGTTATTGATGCTTGTTAGACAAATTCATTTTTGGCAAACGTTCAAGCATTTTTTGATGTTTTTAATGGAGTAGGATGGCTTTATCTAGGAAATTGTCATATTTTTGAATTAATTAATTTAATCTATTAAAATGCATGTATTAACCGTTGAAAATTAACAAACTGTGTTTGTTTATGTAGATAACACAAACAACCATTAAAACTCACTGCATCGTATAAAATTGAAACAAGGTTTTAGTTTTAATTTAAAGGGATGGTTATGAACTGCTAACGCCATCTGTTATCACAGCAGTAAACATAAAACAATATGACACATCAGCAAAAAATAGTGTTATGCACAATGTCAATACTTATAAAAAGTATTCACATTGTACATCACATCTATTTATAACGTATGAAGTTCTTACGTTAAATTTTCAGTAAAATAAAAAGTTAATGGTCTCGTTAACACAAGTGTTTCCCAACGTGGGGCCCTCGTCCCACAGGGGGGCAATTTGATTTTTAAGGGGGGGCAATTCAAAAGAATCTCACCAAAGTTAAATAATAAATAATTACTAAATAAAATAATATAGAAAAATCTTTCATCAAAATTATTTCATACTTGAATTTCAGTTCTCCATTGTATGTTTTGAAAATTTATTTACTGTATTTCCTTAACAATTTCTTCCTAAAACCTACAATTTAAGTTTCTTCAGTAAATAATTCAATTTTTGAATCTTAAAAATTATGTATATGTTACATAGGGGGCATAAGAATTTTAGAAAGGCATGGCACAAAAAAGGTTGGGAAACACTGCGTTAACAATTTTTAATTAATTGATTTTCCTGAAATTTATTACTTGTAATTGAATGACTATTACTCAATACATTTGTTTTAGTATTAAAATAATTTCAATGACGTAATATATTATGATACAAACAAAAATTTAAATTAAGTAGATAATTAAATTTATTTTTAATGAATTACACATGTTTTCATTTGTACTAATGACTTATCTGAAATACTTGAAAGACACAACTGGAAGACTGTAAACTGATAAAATGAAGTTATAATTGCATTTAATCTTTTGGTCTCACTAATGGATCTGCAGTATTTAAAAAGAAAAAAATTAAATTTAAAAAATTTTAATATTAATACTTGCTTCTTGATTGTAAATAAGTGAATAAATTATTACTACAATCTAATTCGTGATATCTCTTTTCCTTATAGCAGTCACTGTAGCATTCTGCTGTCTCTGTGACTGCTGTTCCGTTAACAGTGGCAAGGAGTTCTGGCTTGCAAAGATGAAAACAATACCAAACAGCCATACGGCACATAAGTCTTCTAGTATCTTCTGGTATATGTGGAAATTCGGTTGTGGTTGGTTTTTGAGCAACGCAGCACATGAGACTCAGTGATAAACAGATACAAAATAAAATTTTTAGTGTGGTTATCATATTTTATTTTCTACGTTTACTGGAAAAATGTTTTATAAGTTAAAAAAATTATTTAAATTAAATATAGTGTGAACTTACTTTGAATCTAGTTGGGCGTACTTAATGCGCAGAAGTTTAATGATTTAATTTTTTTTTAAATTGCGCAAGTACTGAACTTTGGCAGTGGTTGAAGTGTAAATTTTAAAAATTTGTAGATTAGATCAAATTACTAAGTTTTCTGAAATGTCAGCGATGAAGCAACTGTATTTTTTTTATTTTGAAAAGCAATAAGTATAATGAAAATGAAAATTTTACATAGGAAATGCTCAGAGTAAAAATAAAATATTAAAAAAAAAACAAAATAGTTTTTATAAAAGCAATTTTTTTTAACCTTTTTAAAGATTAATATTTATTTTATTTTAGAGTTTTTATTTGTGTAAATTAAAAATTTGGCTTGGGAAGCAAAATTCAATTAAATTATCTTTGTATAAAAACAGATGTAAATATTGAGAGAGTATTTCAAGCAGATGGTACTCCTTTCTTTAGTAGTTGAATACGGACCAATCTTGATAGGATATCTCTATTCACAGCAAGTAAGTTGAGAATATTTTCTGTTTTAGCTTAAAGTTTAAGACATTAAGTTGAAATATTTTCTAGCGAAAGAGTTATTAAAAAACTAAATACAGAATTTTAGAGATTTTATTTTAATGTGTGATGACGTTTTTAAAATGAAACTTAAAAGAATATTACATAAAAATAATTTAAAAGTGTGGCGCAAACGTGCAAGGAATAATGAAAGGCTAATTATATTGGATAAGATCTTTAGCAATTGAATTTTAAATTTTTTATTACTAAATAGTTATTGTTACATCGAAATTTAGGGTCACCGGATATTTTGTAATGATTTAATCTACAGTATAAGAAATTTGATTAATCATTGAAATTATACTTAGAATTTCGTGTTAAGTAACAGAAAAAACTTTTGAATCAAAGCTTACCTTTTTTACTTAAAAAAAAATCAGTTAATTATAGGAAAACTGTAAGTGAATCTGTCTGATCTAAGGTCAATCGGAAATCAGACTTTATATAACTAGATAATATACTTGAAATAGTGCCAGAGTGAGTTGCTTTAAAGCATTGAAAAGGTGGGTTATTATTACTTGATAAATTTTGAAAATTTGAAATTTTTTAATGAATTGTTTGATTTTCATTTTTATTTTCATTCAAGTTGTTAGTGCTATAACTCAAAAATTTTCGTAATGGGATTACAATCACTGATTTTTATCTTGACACTTACGACGATATTCACTATCGTCGTCGTCAAATCAGAAACTTATAACGTGTTACTACCAAATGGAGAAGTTGAAAAGAATTTAGATTTAGCGGATTTGCAAACTGTTCTTCAAGAGCATTATGAAGAACTGTACGATGATCCGGAAGTGAGTTTTCTAATTGCAATTTTATAATAATCATGATTAAATTTTTTTTTAATTTTTTTTTAAGTTAAAAGAAATAACTAAAAAAATTACTGATGATATGCTAGAAGAAGCTACTAAAAAGAGTGAAAACTTATCTCAAGCAGAAAAGGAAAAATTGCTTGGTGAAACAATCATGGGCATTGCGCGTGCAACTTTGGAAGCTTGTCGCGATTATTTATACCAAAAGACAGGAAAACACATTATTGAAATTGTAGATTAAAACAAATTATATTTGTATAACATAAAATAAAAATTGTTGCTGTTGACAAAAGTAGTAATAGTTTATTCTTAATAGCTTATACCAGGTCAAATTATATTATGCTTGTATTATTATTATTTTTATCAGGTGGAGGCTAACATTGACATCATTGTTGTCAACGTCATTATTATGTTTTTGATTCATGCATGTTACAGTGTCTGTACATTTTCCCCCTTTTTCGTTTATACTTTGCGACGGTGATTTGTATACTAATACTGTGTTGAAAAGATTCCAACACTGGTAATACAAGCAGACCTCGACTTTCGCACATAATTGGTTTCTGAAAGTGTGTGCGAATGTTGATTGTTCGAAAGTAGAGGGATTTAAAAAAAAACATCAAAAATTGCATTCTAAGATCACTTTTGATAAATCCCAAATTTTTTTTGTTTCTTTTTACACTTGACCTTATATACACTTGACATTCGGCTCACGTGCGAAATAACAAATTGTGCGAAATAACAAATTGTGCGAAAGTCGAGGGCCGCCTGTACATTTATTTTACATGTTTATCTCGACTCATTTCTTTATGCTGTGCAACACACAATTGTTGATTTTTAAGCTAAATTAATAATAATTAGCTCACCTGGTTAAAGCATTTCATAAAAACTCTTTGCTGAATTATAAAACTAGAAAAATTTAGATATAAATTTATCATGTTTCTTTGTGGAAGTAAATGAGTTGAACATCTGGCAACTGCATTCATCTTTTGAATTGTATAGTTTTACGTTGTACAAAGCAACAAACATGCAATCATGATAAATTAATCAGTTCAAGTGAAACGCAACAAGAGCAAGTTTTTGAATCAAACCTTTAGTAATTTTAAATCTGATTTTAATGAAATAAGAATGTACTGTCGTTTAATATTTTTACTAATCTTTGTTCATTTTGAGCACGGATTTGCGTTTAATATACCTGAATTTTTAAATATTGGAAAAATACCTTCTGATGTCTTGAAAGAAGCCTTTATGGAACCAGTAAGTAACAAATTTTACTTTAAATTTTTAAATTTTCTCTTCAATATGTTACATCTGCTTCGACATTGATTTCTTTGAATGGCTAAAAAAATTAAACTAATATTGCTTTTAAATTGTAGGTAGATTTGTTGAAGTTATATGATTATTCAGCTGAACAACACGATGTGACCACAAAAGATAGCTACAAATTATCCATTCACCGCATTTCAAATACAAATGATTCGTCAATTCCATTTCTTTTGATGCATGGTATGGGCTGTACATCAACAGAATTTTTTTTAAGTCAGTCTGCTAGCCCTGGTATAAGATTTCAAATAAAATATTTATGTATACTGTATTTTTTATAACTGCAGTTATT
>JAQFZN010001220.1:0-17636 GCA_034687075.1 Geophilus carpophagus | reverse complement strand
AAATTTTAAGCTCGGAAAATTTTCTGCTGCAGAAAATTTTCCGTCGTGTTTTTACGCCTAGTGTGAACTAGGCATTAATTAATTGTATTCTTACATTCTTATCCAATCAGAATTTAATCTTTACTATTGTACATATAAAACCTTCAGTTCAGTTTCAACTAGCATATGACAACATTCAATACATAACACTTTTTGTCAATGCAAATTACAGAAGATTTCCTAAAACAGTCGTTTAGAACATGCTCCTTAAAATACCAAGCTAATGCAATTGACATAGATAAATTTTCTTAACTGTTAATTGTACTACTTTCTGACATGAAATATTAAACTGGCAAAGTTTCATTGCTGTCCCACAAGGTTTCTAAATAGTTTCCAAATTTTTATTAAATTTAAAAGCGGGAAATGGGAAATAATATTAGAACACCCATATTTAGAGTAGAAAATGTAGAAATTTAGTGTGGTTAACATAATTTGACTTGAATTGGAAACAAACAAATTTTGATAGTATGTTGCTTTTGGTACTGGGAGAGCAATTCAATTAAGAGCTGATCACAAAAGCAGACAATAGTGGATGGTGTTGGTTCAACAGGAGAAGTCACACGATAAGCGAGCAACTCCCATTTTAAGCTTTACTCAGTAAACATGACATTGAACCAACATGTAAACAGTGGCCAAACTGCTCCACCATTTTGCCCATCAAGCTTGTCATGAGTCTACTAATCCCCTGGGGTTTGATTAATGACGTGCGAGATAAAAGTGATGGCGGACTTAAGACTTGACTAACTTACAAATGGGGGTTTTACACAACTCGCTAAATTTGCTTCTGTTGATATTTATAATCTTTTGCTTATTCTTGCTTTGTCTTATTCATTTTGTTTTCTTATTAATCACGTACCAAATAGAAATAGCACAAGTGAGTCGTTTTAAAGCCTGTTGTTGTTATGAGAACGTGGTGTTATTCTTGGTAATAATAGAATAAAGCAAGAAAAGCAAATTATAATTAAATATTAATAATAAATTTAAAAAATTCGTATTTAATTTTTAATATTTTTCATAACTTAACTGAGATTTCTATACATTGTCGTGTGTCATTGCAGGTGTAATTTTTTGTGACTTTTATTTCTTTTTTGTCAATTTTTTTTATGCTGTAGTCATGTTTTTTCGATTGACTTGCAAGACAGGTGCCATTTTTGCAGAAAGTTTCAGGGTGACGGTGTCGACTGCCAATCTCCTCCTGTTCTCATGTAAATTAACAAGGAAGCTGCTCTGCGTGACACGGGATCTAATTCATTATCTTTTTTTCTTCCTTCTTACGATGCTGGGAGGAAGGAAAGGAGGAGGCAAAGACTGACTGCTTTGTGTCGAAACCCTGACGCATTACGGGTCTAATGCTCGTGAGATGTAATTAAGGGTTGGACGAATGAAAGAAAAGCATGTGATGTGTGGGATTTGAACAAAGTCATCATTCTTTGTCTTTCAAGATGGAGCCGAGAATCAGTTATGCTTTAGGCTGATTTTTATCCAATTAATCTATAAAATAAATAAATCCAATCAATTAGAAATACCTAAATAAATAAATAAAATAAATAAAATAAAAATTTCCACTAATTCTACACAAACTGTGTATTTTTGCATTAAGAAGGAGCGTTGTTTGTTATTTACGTTGCCATTTTTTTGTTTGAATTTATTGCTCGCTAAACTTTTTCTAGAAAATAAATTTATTTTTTCGAAACGTGGTTATGGAGACAAGAAAATTCAATTAAACTATGTTTTTGGCAATGTAATATATTTAGAAAGAACAAAAAATGTTAGTTTTATTTAGGTGTGAAATAGTTTGAGTAGATGCAAATTCATTGTGCTTAATCTGGTTTTGCTATTTATCTTGATCTTAGGCATGATTTCGTTCATTTTATTCATTTTATTCATTCTACTCGTGCTCCATCTTATTCTTTGTACTGCCTCTCTGAGTAAATCGCGTTAAGTTCTCGTTACCAAGGAGATAAATGACGGCCATGGACAGAGGATGAAGGCGAGTCATAAAGAGGCTCGGGACACAATGGTCATTCTCGAATGGAGGAAATTTGAGAGGATTCTCTCTCTCGTGTGCTCACGCAACAATAGTGCACTGTCGTAATGATTTGAGGCTCATTTGGAAAGTTAGACAATCCTCATTAGTTGGAAGACGGTTGGTTGATGATCATCCCAGGATGGGTGGATATAAATAGTGGAGTTTAGTATGACATTTCCAATTTTTTGTTGTGTAATCAGAGTCGATGCAGGTTTTGATTACAAAGATGATGATGGGGTATATTTTTGTTTTTATTTTGTTTGAAGGATGAGTAATAAGAGTTTGTTTTTCTCCATCAGGATATGTGGGTAGTGATGTTTAATTTAAAAGAAAAGTGATAAAGTTGAGTAACATTTTTAATTTTTGGACATATTGCAGTATTGCTATGGTAATTTTATTTTATGATGTTTATATTAGTGATAAAATGGAGATAAAATATAATGGATCAATTTATTGATGAGTTTTTCATTTTACTATCGAGTTAATTTCTTTTTTAATATTTTATTGAAAAATTTGATGAGAAATAAATAAATTAGATTAAAATTGTGAATTGAGCACATAAATTTGATGGAGTAATTGATTAAACCTAGAGAAGAATGATTTTCATTTAATTGAAAACATAGAAAAATATATTTTTTAATGTTTTTTATTACTTTTTCTTTAACATTGTACAAATTGAAATTTATTACTGATTTTTTTATTTTAAAATTCTATTTTAATGTGTAATCGAGTTAGGATTTAACAACCCGAAAGATTTATATCAATAAAATAACATGTTAATTGTAAACTCATAAAAAGTAAAACATTTAAGAACCGTTGATGATTTAGTGATTTTTTCAATTGCTTAAAATGGCTGTCTCTGTATTCGACAAACCTCTTCGGGTAAATAGGAAGAAAAGCAATATTTCTTGAAATGATGTGTTCTCGAAAACTGGATGATCCCTCAAGATTTGTCCTATTATTGCAATGTGTTCTGTTCAATGAAGATGAATCTGTGTAGAGAAAATGGAGAAACGACTTAACGACCGAATAATTCCTTCCTAGATTTAAGTCCCCTTTTTTTATTATTATTTTTTTCTTGCCTCCCCTATAAATGAAATGTTGGGGACACATTTCGACTGAACCCCACACAACCCTCATGCCTGTCTTTATATGGGACATTAGTTCGGCCCGATATGACATTTTTCCTCTAGGTTCAAGTTCCATAAGAGAAGAGATTTTCCAAAATGCCTAGCTTTTGCCCTCTCTTTTCTTTTTCTCTCCTGTATTCGTAATCTAGAATTTATTTTATTATTGCCTTCATTGCTACATAAGAGAAGAATCTGAGTCGTAAATTGGAAATCCCACTAGCTCTTAGTGTATAAGAGGAAAGAAGTTTTGTCACAATAAGTTGAGGAGTTTGAGATTTGCTAGATGTGAATCAGAAATGATGTTTTTGATTTGTTCTCAAGGAAAAGAAAGTTTTAATACAAGTATAATTTTTTTTTTTTACTTTGTTGTGATATATTGATAATGGGTTTGATTTCAGTGTCTAGACTAGTGGTTTCCAACAGTTACATGATAATTCACACCCTAAATCTACAGAAGCCCCAAAGCCCCACTCATTAAAATGCAACAGCTGCAAAATAAATTAAGATAATCTAAATATGACATATTAAAATAGTATAAAAAATTATTTTTTGGGGGGTTATACTCCTAAATGTCTATAGATGATGGGTTTTCAATTAGTTTACTTCCCAGAGCGCTATAGAAATTTATTTTATGTTCCAAATTGTTAATTTGAGTCATTACACTGGTGGGCGCTGCACTTCAAACGTTTTCCCGTTATGTTATGTATAGAATTGCAGTTAGGAGTAATAAGATGGATGCTTTTAATGTGGTTAAAACAAGGTTTATTAATATTCATGTTGAGAGATGCAAATGGGAATTTATAGCTTGGTGATAAAAGTAGAAAAAAGTTTTATTTAATGTATTGCAGACCGTTAAAGTTTATTTTCAAGTGAAATATGTTGATTGAATTTCATGATGAATTAATCGGATTTACTGTTCACAGATCAAGAGCAAGTTGAAAATAAAAGATTAAATCCATTCGTTTTATGTCATTAAATTTTATTGTTAGTGAAAAAAGTAGAAAACGCTAGAATTAAAAAAAAACGTTAAAAATTGCGTGAGGTGAAGTTTTTATGGTAAAAAGTTGAGTTGAACTTTTTCCTTATTGTTTTTTCTTCCCACAACCACTTTTTTCTATATATATTTATATACATGTAAGCACAATAAAATTTGCGCAGTGGGAATACGAGTGAAAACTGAAAAGTGAAAAGTGTAGCCATCTGTAAACATTTAGCTTTCACGTTTGACCAAAAGCAAAGAATTCTTATGTTAGCTGAGGGATTTTTTTTTCTATCTGCTTTCTTCATCTCTTTAACTTTCTGACTACATTTGAGTTTATCGTTGAGTGCGTCCTAAATCAAGCATTTTCTTCTTTGACGTGAAATGATCAATTTAAACTTATGACCACGTTCTTACCAACAGCTACTCTTGCTTTATTGTAAAATTATGACACAAAAAAACATACATTTGTATGCAGTTGCATGGCTCCACTGGTGTTCTTTCTAACTTTTACCACAATGGTGGAGTTTGACTGAAAAACAAAAAAAGAAAACATTGTGCAGTTTCCAGAAGCAGAAAAATCCGATTGTATAATTAGACAGATTTTTTTATATCAATAAAAGATCGATATTCTCCATAATTTAAAAAATATCCAATTTATTTCGAAAAAGAGGAATAAATTTGTAATAAATTGAATTTATAATTTATTTGCAATGTGCGTCTTTACACTGAGTGGTCTACGTGTTGAGATAGTTTGAAGGTTGTGACTTGCCCTTTCTTCCTCTCCCGAAAAGATGACCACCATTACACAGTAGAGTTGCATTTTCTGATCCATTACGAGATTGATCTGGGACATAAGAGAAAGAGAGAGAAATAGTCCCTGTATAGCGGACATAAAGTTTGCGTTTCAGTCCACTTTGACCAGTTGATGTTGGTGAGTGTCAGTTTGTAGAGCTAAGGGTCCAGTTTGGGTGAAGATACAAAGAGGAAATGTACTGATGAAATGGGGTTTTTATTATGTATCTAAAAGTGGGTGAAGTGAATAGCTTATTCATTGCTACACTGTTTGCACTTGAATCAAATTTCAAAAGCAATTTTCAGAGGAGTCAGTTGCATATGATTCTATGAAAATGGATGTGGAATGGAGGAGGAGGAGGAGGAGGAGTAGAAGAAAAGTTTTTATCAGTTTCATTTCCGAGGTTCCATTTTCCACCCCTCACTTTCCAATCTTATAAATGTATTATTCAGTGCAATTTCTTCTTTCCATTAGGTCTTGGAATTATTAATCTGTGTGGATTTGAGTAATTTGTCCACAGAGATCTCTATATAGTCCTTTATAATACGACTGAAAGGTTTTTTTTTTACTCTTGTTTTCGGTTGTGTGGTGAAGAAAAATTAAGTTATATCTTTATAAAGATGGGGAAAATGGTTTTTAAATGGACTTTTAGTTTTCTCTAAGGCTTTTAATGTAGATATCAATTGAAGATATGTTTTGGGTATTGCGATACTCGACAAGTAATTGACGATTCTTTTATTTTCTGTGATAAAATAGAAAAAATGTTTTATACGGAATAAAAATAAAGTTGAAAGGATATTGGTTTGCTTTTGTGAGCAATTTAATTTGGAGAAAGCTGAAGGAGGAACAGTAAAAGGACGCTGTCGAGTGGACAGAAGCTTTGACCGAGCCGCTCTTATGCAGTTCACAGGGTGTTTGTGGGGTGGCGCTGGGAGTGAAGTTTGAACCGAGGTTGATTGGCTTTTGAGAAGAACCTGAGCTCTTGTTGGAACTCAATTCCCAATGACGGCAAGTGCAAGTGAAAGAGAAGCAAGGACACATCAAGTTCGACAATTGGGCGGCAAATGACTTGTTGACGCAACACACTACAAAGAGAAATGATCGAATATTCAAATGTACATTTCGATTCACCACATTAATCATTTACATTTGTTTGAAGATTGAGATAGAGTCTAAATATAAGGTAGCAATAGAGTTTGATAGTTCACTGTAAAATAATTGCAAGTCCATGCATTCAAATGTGATATATTATCAGCAACTCAATTAGGCTTATAATGGTAATTGGTGATGGAAAATTAGACGGCATTATGAAATTAGCACGTACATCACTCGCAGCTGCTCCCATGCAGATGCCCTCTGCAATGTCAGTCTGCGGAATAGGAAACTACTGTTCACCTGAAATTGCCTATATATCACTCAAACTAGTGTTATCAAGTGTGTGTGTTAGTTTCAAATTGTTTCATTGCTGAGAATTTCTTAAGTAATATTGGCTGAAAAGAATGTGACACCTTTTCAATGTGTTTGTTGTATTTGTTTGTTGCAATGAAAAGATTAGTTGATTTTATGTTAGAATTGATGTGAATGCGTCGAGAAAACATTTGAAAAATTTAAGGCTCATGTTCAATTGTTCGGAATGGTAATCTCAGGAAATACTTTGCTTTTATAAAGTATTTAAAGTCGAGTTAGGTTTGAAAGTATTTGCTCGTTTTTGTGGGTAAAGTGATAAGAATAACAAGGAAATGCTTTAGCTGCTTTAGAATAGTCTGGAATTTTTAAAGAGCAATAAATGCACTTTGTAATTACATCTGTTTAGCTCTACGAATTTAATAAATTTGTAATAACTTTTAGTGTAATTAAATAATAATAAACAATTTTCTTATATTTTTTATTTTTATTTCCAGAAATGGTATTGAAGCTTGACTAATAATCTGCTCATTTTGGAAGCCATTGCATTGAACAGAACCAAAGGTAGGTTTAAGTAGTTCTATATTAGATATAGGTTATAAGAATTTCTTTGGTTGAAGGATAAAACATTAGATTAATAGGGCGTGGAAATTCCCTGCGGTTTGCCGTTGCCATATGTGACTCTCTTGACTTTAAGGTGACACAGGCCACATGCCCCTCTGGCTGCTCTTGTTGTTGTTTCGGGTGTTGTGGTGAGGTCAACCACCAGCTACAGTTTAATTGAGTTTTGGGGTTGTATTTATATTGTCTGGCAACAAACACTGTGCCACACTATGAAGGACGACAGAAGGCAATTCACTTTTATAAAAGCTGTCATCTTAATGAAATGGCTAAAGCAGTTTTCATTAAGTGCAAAAAGAAAAGAACTACTGCAAGGATTTTGTGTCTTTGTGGGTGTGCGAGGAAATAATTACGGCAGCCAGAGATACCGGTTTTTGTTGCTTTCTGCATAAAATGTAAATAAATGGAGCTTAAGACGTTGTAATCTCTTGTTTTCATTACTGTAAACGTGGTCAAAATGAAGAAAAGTATGAATGTGTGTGCAGTTTTGGAGTAAAATTTCATTTCTTTCTGTTTTGTTTCATTATAACATGCATAATGGTTTTGTCAAACTGCTGAGTCGTTGTCAAAGAGAGAGGGAAATGATAGTGGAATGCGGGCTATGCCAATGTGATGGCAGCGCGCGATTTTTCGATGGCACACATCGACGACATATTTGCCTCTTTGCTTGTCGCCGCGAACCTGTTGATGAGAAAGGAAATTCCCTTATCACATTCCATGCAAGTTTGCCTTCCCTTACTTTAAGAACATTACTTCTTTTGATTGTGACCACACACAAGACAAAGCGCTTGAAGAAGCGACCAATACAAAAGGAGCTAAGGGAATTGCACTCATCGTCTGCTAGCAACTGATTAGTGTGCTCATTGTTTGCATGCTCAAAAGATGCAATTTAATTTTTTATGGGGTAACTATAGATCTTATTCCTTAGTTGATAGTTGTACAAGCACCGAAACAAAACATTGTAAGGAACGGGAGAGGGGAAGTGTAGGAAAGGGTGGAAAAAAGAGGGTATTATACCTGATGTATATTTTTCTTTCAGGATTGTCAAGTTCACACCCAATTTTTCTTTATTAGGAGTGAGGTAAAGCAAGATTGATCTAGATAATGATAATGTGTTGGAAGCTGATAATGGTATACTTTCCCTCTTTTGACTTGAGAAAGGGTGGAAACAAAAAACGGGGAAAAAATGCTCACTAGGTGGGTTATTTCTTTCATTAAGGCCGTACCTGGAATTGCTTTCCAAAACTCAGGAAGTAATTTGTCAGTGCTGGCTTCCCTGCTGAGATTGGAAGGGGAGTGAGGGATGTTGTATTCAAAAATAGTGTAGTCAAAGTCTGAAAGAGAACATATAAAAGGGTCATTATATATTTTGACACGAGCGAAAAGTCGAGTCGAGTTGGAAAAAGATACACGAAAATTGGTCTTCGTCGAGCTGTTTATGCTGTACAGGGTGGAGCTTAAAATTGATTTTTTATTTTATTTTTTTTTACATTTTTTGTTAGTGTATGGGGGATTGTATTGAGTCATTTAAGTTGCATTTAATTGCTATGTAGGAGTAGATAAAGGTAGGCGTGGTTTGTTGATATTTATACGTGAATCTAGGTCTCGCTTGTTTTCATATTAGACGTATTTAAATATTAAATGTTTAACTGCAAGTATGGAGTGTAAGTGCAAGAGTGGTTTGTGTTTATTAAAATGCTTTTATTGTACAAGTATTTATTAGAGTTGTGTAAAGTTGTTTGTGATATAAATTTAATCAGAATGTAGACATGAAGTTTTCACCCCTAATATGCAATGACATGAATTTAATAGCTAAGGCATGCGAGGAATGTCCAAAGACTGCTTGCTCCAGTAATCCCTTCCACTCAACTGAAGCAATCACTGCAATAAAACACTCAGTTATGCTATTATGTTATTGCTTTGCTCCATGTTGGAATTGACTTTAAGTTAAATGAAATTTCTCACGTGCAGTAATAGAGATTTAGCACTGAATTTATTTTCTGTCGAAAAATTAAGGAATTATCACTAGAAAATTATCGATAGTTAATTTTACAGTAAAGTTGAAGCGCTTTTGCAGAGTTTAATTCAAAATTTGGTCGTAAGAGGTCATTATTTATATTAAAGAGAGGGTATTTTTCAGTCATGATCTAACTTTATGCTATTTGGCATTTAGCATAAAAGGGCTTTTAGGAGGGGAAGATGGTTAAGGGCATAATAATTTAGAAAAGTTGGAGTTTTACTGGTTCAACTTTGACTAAAATAACTTTGTTTTTGTATTTTTCTTTTTAAAATCCGAATGACCCAATTAATAAGCTGTGCGAGTAATGAATGTGGAAGCAAGCAGACTCGAAGTTGGAGATGAGTAAGGGGCAAATGGTACGAAATGCACGAGTGGAAGGGGAAAAAAAGTAGCAGTTGGGAGTCCCCAGCTGCAACTTTACAGTGCTTGGCTTGGCACGAGAAGCTCTGGTTTCTCTTCCCGTCCATCATCGTCCAAATGGGGTCTGATGACTGAAGTTTTGCATGGTCCGCTTGATTTTTACCCTGGAGATTTTTCTCGAGAAAGTGCGGTCAGCAAAGTTGAGGCAATTGGCGCTCCTGATTTGTGTGCACTTGCCTCAAAAATGCGTTTAATGTCACTGGACCTGCGCATTATTAAATTCTCCTAGTTTGGATGGAAGCTGAGATTTGTTCTAAGTATAGATCAAACGCTAGACCCAGAAAAAGTCTTTATCTTGCACCCTCTGTCTATGCAATGGTGCAGATGCTTATCCAATGAGGGAGAACGTGAAGGAAGTTACAAATCAAAGTGGCAACAAGGTGGCACTGATGTTTCATCATTGCATAGATTTAAACACGAGGGGGCGGGGGCGGCAGGAAGAGTTTTTCTTTTTTTTAAAGAAAAAGATAGTGTCTTTAGTTTTGTGTAGAATTTCAAGGTCCATTTAATTTGTTGATGATGTTTGCATCTTAGAAAGAGTGCATTGTGACATTGAGCATGACTAAAGTTTTAGCTTTATTTCTAATCTTGGTTACGATCATTTTACTGATTGTTCGTTCGTTTAGAAAAGAGTCGTGTGTAATTGCTTAAAGTTGATGAAAAAGTTGTTTGAAATAAAAAAGACAGTTTATTTTAGCTGTTTTGTTGCGTGGGATGAAGATGAAAAATGTGTTTGAATTTTACTGGATGTTTGTCTATTGAGACCACATGGTGGCGCTTGTTATACTCGAATTCCGCCATTTACCACCCACGCAATCAGTTAGCGCTGTTATAGAGGGGGTTGGGTGTAGAATTAGCTGGAAAGACCTACAACAGATGTGGTTTTTGAAGTTTTGAAGAAAAAAAATGGCGATTTGTCAAAGATATGAGTAAAAATTGGTGTTGTTGCTTTGGAGAAATTGGTTGGATTTTGAGTTTGGACAGTGAATTAGTTAGAGTGGGCATTTTAAATTGTTTTTAATTTGGTATTCGCTTTGATTAATGCAAAGTGTAAAGAGGTTTGTTTGTGGTTGAAAGTGGTACAGAGTGGACTGTCTTGACTTTGATTAATCCCGTTTGTGCAATTAATTTAATAAGACTGGTATTTTTAGTCACAACAACACCGAACTTTGAAATTTAACTTAATTAGGTGCGAGTCGACTGATGCCAATTTTTAATTAATTTAAGGGCGGTTTTTAAAAAAATTATTCATTATTAATAAAAAAGTTGAAAAATTACACTACAATAGACTTTTAGTAAATCACGTTGATTAATTTGAGATAATCAACTTACTTTCAATTAGAATTTACTACATGGTATTGAAATTGATTAGAAATAATCGCTTTAATTAATAAGTCAATAAACTAATTGAATAGTCCTAATAATATCCCTCAGATTTTTATTTAAATATTTAAATTTCTCCATTTTTAAATCTCTCTTTAAAATTAATCCAGTTGTAAAACCCCCGCCCACACATTAACTAACAACGATAATTATTCAAAACATGATCTACAGCTGACAATACGATTAATTTCCGCTAATTTCATAAATTGAAAGCTTATTACACGATAATTTCAACTTGTAATAACACTAATAATAATAATAATAATAATAAGAATGATGTCCACTCGTTGTCCCGTTTGCTTTTGAAACACCTGAGACAAGGGCACGGGAGCTGATGAGAGTGTAATCACAGACGGGCTCAGGCGTGGCTCTGCATGAAAATTGCCTATTACTTGTTTAAGCAGCGAGTTGCCATTCGAGGCACAGCGGGACGAATGTAAAAGTAGGCTAAAATCCCCCCGCTATTGTCCTCTCTTTCTTGTGATTGCGATGGTGATCCTTGCACACTAGAGCTTTGCCCGTCAATTGGTCGAAAGTTTGGGCAAAAGGGGTTATTGATGGATCTTTCATTGAAATGGTGCTATTCACTTCCCCATACCCCTTCTCTTGTGTCTGTCAGCTCTTTCTAGCGCTCGGTTTCTCCTGGGTGCGTTGGAAACGTGTGGTGTCATCCATTTGCCAATGCCGTCTGTTATTGGCAAGGAAGTGAAGGGGGAATTGAAGCTAGGCATGGTAAAAGTCAATTAAAAAAATTAAAAATACGAGAGAAAAAAATTTAAATAAAATAATAAGTAAGAAAAATGTTTTTTGAGGGGAAAAATGAAGCTCATTTTATACTATTAATAATTTTATAGGTTGGTAATTGCGAAAATGAAGGTCGTAAAGTATGGGGATGTATAGAGAAATGTGGAAAATAATTGGCGAACATAAAATGATTTTGGGTTTTGATAAGAGTGAAAAATTATAAATAATAGCTTTTATTGGGCGAATGTTTGTTTTATTTTCATGGGACTTAATAATGCTGAGGAATTCGCAATAAAGAAGCTTTTTATATCTTTTAAGCCCCTTCACATTGAGTTTCGGGTTGCAGAAAAGGAGGAGAAAAGTATTTTTTTACTTTCTTTTGTGCACATGATGCGAGGATTGTCTTCGCTTATAGCTCTATATCATGTCTTTTCTGTATAGTGCTTTTCTGCGTTAGAAGGGTTAAAGTTTTCAGCAAAGAGATTTGCAAAGGAGCTTATCACGCTTGTGTGCACAGAGTGCAGGGAGAGGTGATTTGTGGACATTCACAACACTGATGCAGTTTTCAGGTAGCAACAGAGATCGGTGATGGCGATTGGGAGATGACACATGAGGTCAACAAAAGTGGTGAACAGTCAAGTGAAAACATTTCAAGAGTTGTTGATTTTATAAAAGAAAACAACCAACTTTTTACTATTATTAAAATTTACCATATTATTTAATACGTTAAAGGGAGAATAAGTTAATTTTTAACATGTTACAAGATAGTTTAATCCTCCATTAAGGGAAAATTTGTTTCCGGAATTAATGTTGCAGGAAGTGACTACTAAAGAGACAAATTCGGTCAACTTTTAATGCCAAGAAATTGCAAGAACGATTTGTCCAGTTGGGATTGGAACTGGGCGTAAAAGTTGTTGTGGATTATTGGCATCAGCCGCAGAACAGGCCACCAGTAGGCTCGCATTCAAATTTGACCGAGCACAAACGTATTGTCAGCCTAATTACCCTCATGTTATCACCTCGTGACTGGAATATGAAACACTCGCGCCTTTACTATTCTTCAGTGATCTGGTCGGCGCACGATTAGTGGTCTCATGACATGTGTCTGGCCTTTTCGAACGTGTTGCAATGAATTCTCCATGTGTCGAATGGAAAATGGAGAAAGGGAGACACTTCATCAGACGTTGATAAGTGCACCCATTACACAAGTGATTTAACCTACATGGCTTATAGCTGTGATTCTCATTTCATTCTCGGCCATTGCCATGTCCAAAGTGGTCGAGACTGAAATTGAAATTATGGGGATCGGGTTAAGGTAGTTGTTATTGGAAATGGGAGAGAAGTTTAATAAAATTGGCGACGAGAGTAAAATTGAAAATGAAAAGTGTCGTTTCTCTTGTTTTGCACCCGCTTGTCATTTAATACGACAGTATCAATAAAGTGAGCAAAAGGCGAGAAGGGTAAGTGACCAGAAGACAGCTTTTGTCCAGCACCAGCTGTGCCAAAGTAATGAAAAATATTTTAAATAAAAGCCAACAGGATGTATTAAGAAATGGAACCAAGAGGGAGCTGCAGTGTCACTTTTCAACACCGGTTCTTAATTTGATGCTGTTTGCAGGAATTGGATTTCTAACCCCGAAAATTTTTTTTAAGGGGTTTTATATGTAGAATAGGAATTTTTGATTAATGGGTTAATGGTTGAAAGAGTTAATAGAGTATGTTGGCCTTAATTGTATCATTTGCTCTATTTTCAAATAGCCCAGCTGGATTTTATTTGGTGTTTATGTCTAATTCAGTGCTAGGCTTATTTTGAAAGGTTTAATTGCAGTGTAAGGTAAAGTTTATGGTAGGTTCGAATTTCCATTGGTTGATTGTAGAATGGAATTGCGCTCTTGGCTCTTTTCTATTACAAATTGGTGTCAGATTTTCCGATTGAGATTGAAAGCTTGCAATTTACTGATTCTCTCAATTCTAGGTCCGGTTCCTCAAATAATTCAATTATTATATTCAAATGCAGGAAATACTTTAATAAGTCGACCAAATGTTAAAGATATAAAAATGTTAATGAATTTTTTTTATTACTTTTTAATAGTTCAGATAATTGTTGTTGATTTCTGCTTTAAGATTTACTAGAATTGCGTGTAACAGTAATTGGAATAAATATAGAAATATCAAACTTTGTGCTTGCAAAAGTACACAAACAGAATGTTAAGATTTTTATTTTTATGTTTTTATGTTGTACAATTCAAGATATAATCATCTAATGACACTGGATTCAGAGGAATTCGAAATTCTAACTATAGGTTAGTGGGATACTTCTCATAAAAATTCATTTCGAAAAGAAAGAAATAAATTAAACTAAATCAGCAATGAGTAAAACCTGGCTCTTTTTTCTACTTATTTATGGAATTAGCTTAACTGAAAATAGAAGTAAGTTAATGTTTTGATATCTAAAGCACAGCAGTTATTTGGAGGCATGTGGCAGTATAATTTAGGAGCAATAAACCAATCACCATTAACAGCCACAACATAGAAATGAACATGTGCAGTTTAGACAAAGCTTTTACTTCACTTTTTACAGTTAAAGTTTATCACTTTAAATGATATATTTATACGTTGATTATTTACAAACTCGCACCAATTGCAATTAATATCTCAGTAAATATAATCTCCTCATTCCAGTCTTTTTCTCTCACCTGTTATTCTATATATAAATTTAATCTTGTAAATCAAAACAACACAACCGAGAAGTGAAAATTCTAAACGCATTTCTATCAAAATGACGAATCTCAACTCGTTTTCGTCGTCGAGGTAAAATGAAAGCAAAACTGAGAAGGGAGTTGTTTAAATGTAAAACGGTCTCATTATATTATGACAGCTGGGTTGATGATTAGTAAAGCGTGAAGATAAGGTTCCTTTTGCAGCCATTTGTGCGTTTAGTTGCGTCAAAAGTCGATCCGTTATCAACGAGCTGTAGTGGAATTTGTCCGTAATGATCGTAGTCGTAGCAAGAGACAAGTGCACGGGGTGACCATCATCATATTTAAAAGTTGTTGAATACAGAGGGGAAACGAGGCGGTATCAGTTTGCTCATGGCTAGCCAACTTTTCACTTGTGCTCTAGCTATGTGGTGATGTGTGTCGTCTAAAGATAAATGTGTCCGGAGTTAGCGGACTCATTTGATGCCTTGCAATGTGCTTAATTTACTCCCTCTCTCGGTATCATCATTTTGAATGATCTTTTCTCTTTGTCAACTAATGGCATTAGCAGTATTCAACAGTACATGTTGCGTAATTAATTCTCGCTTTAAGCTAACATCTTGTATGTACACAGGTGTGTTGTTGATGATAAACAGGTTGCGAAAATGGGTTGAAGCAAGCAAAAAATGGTTGGGGCTTTAAGATGAGTGTGTGAGTGTGCAAAACACAGAGAGCATTTTCTCCCGGATGAGTGTTTACTGCCCCTTGTAGCGCGTCGGAGAAAAAGATGTTAAGTGCACTTGACTGAAGCATTTCTCTACCGTAATTTAATGCAGGGTTGAGGTGGACAGAATTTGAGGTAATTAATTTTAGTTGCCAAAGTGGACCAGTTGTTGGTGGAATTTGTAGTTGAGATGGAGAAATGTCGCGAGCATCTTTCTTTATCACTTTATAGCGTTCATAAATCTGATAAAATGGGCAAACGACAGAAAGCCATCCGTAAATTTCAGCTTAATGCTGTCATTTCTGCAGCTAAAACTCTTGCACTTTCTTTCTTTCTATCAAACTATCTATGATGAATGTATATGCAAGGCTGTGTTGCAATATTTTTTCCATGCAAATGATTCATTGCAAGCAAGATAGATTAAAGTTTACTTGTTATCACCGGCAGAAAAAGTGAAGACTTGACACGGAATTAGTTGAGGTAAAAATCTTTGGGGCCTAGTTTTATCAGTTTGATGATCCTGACAAATGTTTCCTGCATTGCAGGTCTTGACCTTACGTGCTGTGGTCAAACAAGTGGATTTACACGATGATTGTTGGGTGTTGCGGCAGTGCCATGTTGTCTTTACTATCAGTGTACTCTCGTTATACACTTGGGATTGATTTGTCTTGGTGAAAAATCAAAAAAGTCAGTGTTGGTGAAAAACCAGGTAAAAAGTTGAGGCTTTTTACTATTGTTAATATTTAATGTGCTTTTTAAAGTGATTTGGATTTGCTTTATAAAGTGGACTTAGAGCGTCTTAGTAGAGATAAATTTAAATTATGAAAAAAAATGGAGGTTTTAAGTCATTTATTCTTGTAATTGACTGTATCGATTGAGATTAATTTCGATTTATTGGGGGAAATTGGTGTTTTTCTTAATTTTTTTTTTAATTATTTTTTTTCAACGTTTTTCTGTCTTTTACTTGTTGTCACCATGGCAACACCATGCAGTAGTTGCTCAACTTTTAATTACAAATGAAAAACAGGAAACGCTAATCAGGCAGGGGAGCATGGGGGAAAGAAAAGCCAAATTGCACGTGAACAGAAGGAGGAACTTCGCTTCTCAAGTCTCAAATGAAAAATTAAGTTTCCCTCATGACTTGAAAAACAATCGCTAGAGCTCTTCCATGACAAGTCTTTGCGTTATTTATGAGTAAATTTTTATTATTATTTGAATTTTGTTTTATTTTGCTAAATATTACTAAGAAAATAAAAATATGCATCGTAATGATATTGCATTACTCATATTGAGGATATAAATTAAATTTGGATTATTATATTTGGATGCGCAGTTTTATTGCGATTACGTGTCACTATTTTAATGCACAAATTTTATTATTAGTATTATTAAATTTTTTCTTTAACTTGTACATTTTATAAACTGAATTAAATATGATGAGTTCGTTTTTAATGTGATTAAATGCAATTTGGGGTTTAATCTTCTCGGTTAGTAAAAGAAATTTTTCTGTAACATGAAGTTGACGTATGACGCTCGTAGGTAAGTGTAAATACGAAGCTAATGAAGAATTTAAAACTTTTCTAATTTTTTTAAATTTAGAAAAAGAAAGAAAAAATTTGCTCATGAATTAATTCACTGTTTTACTTTTTCTTCTTTCCTAAATCGAGGAAATTATGTTAGTTTAGACTCTATTTGCTCATTTTCCTCCGAAAATTTTTCCATTTCTTTTATTTTTATAATTTGTTGATTGCAATTAGTTGGTTTGTTTGTTGTTTGCTCTCTCTCTTTCTCTTCCTCATCGGCCGGGGAAGTTGCCAAAATGAAAAGCATTAAAGAGCAAGCATCAAAACAAAGATGAAACTATTTACCGAAAATTTACTTGATTTCTTTTATACTTTCCACCATCAAAGTGCAATAAGATTTGATTTTTTCCCAAACATTTATCGTATAAGGGATTTTCAGGTGAGTGCAGAGATTTCTTCTTTCTTTTTTCATTCACTAGTAACAAAGTTTGCAGCAATGGCATTTCTACTTGAGCAGATCAACTCGATCCTCTCTTTCTTCTTTCCCCTCACCTCTTACCCACTTTTTTCTTTTGCTTACTTACATAGTCTTTCTCAATCTTTCTGTTTTCTCATGTTGTTTGGAACATTGGCAATTTTATTTCTCCAAGCGACGTCTGATGACAAAAGCGGGAGTGAGAGTACGTAATGGATCAACACCAGCTGTTCTAACTTCTTTCGCACATTCCTTCTGGCACGAGATTGTTCCTGTAGAAACCGGGCAGAAGCACCCCGAAGCCCCATCACTGGAAACAGCTGCTCGCGAGTGATGAAAAGCAAAGAGAAGACATTAACCGAGTCCTTTTCGCTCTCCACCCTACTCCCACTACCCCCCTTTTCTGCAAGTCATTCCAGACTCAATACAAATAGGCCAATGGAAGAAGCATCAACACATATTGACTCACAACTTGCGAGAATTAGTGCCATCTAACATGAATAAAAGGGCACTCATGCAAGAATTCAATGTGTGGCAATGTCGGGGTTATAAATGCATCGAGTGATGCGTGCAGCAAAGCTTGCAAAAAGAGCCAGAAATGGGGCAAATATGATGGAGTGTAATCTTTGCACATGATTTTAGTTGCGTCG
>JAQFZN010001219.1:0-17645 GCA_034687075.1 Geophilus carpophagus | reverse complement strand
TAAGAATGATAAAAATTTATTGTATTTCATTGTTGATTCTGGCGCAACTAGCCACATGGTAAATCAAAGTGATGTATTAATGAATCAGACTGAAGTAGATATAGATGTCCATCTTGCTGAAACTCATAGAGTAATTAAGGCTAAGAGTAAAGGTGAATTACTACTTACACAGAACATTGGATTACCTAATGTACATTTGTATGATGTTCTTTTTGTGCCAGACCTTGAGTCTAACCTACTTTCTATACCTAAGATTGTTTTGAATGGTTATAAAGTGTCATTTGATTGTAAAAAATTTCTAGTGATAAATAATAAAGATAATATTATTTTGGAGGGTTTATGCAATGAAAGTGCAAATAATTTTATAGTGCAAACTGAGATCATTCATGAAAGAGCATCCATTGCAAATGCTCGGGACATAAGTTGGCATAAGCGTTTTGGTCATTTAAATAGTGAAGCATTGCACAAGATGGCAAAAGAAAATATGGTAAAGGGAATAGATCTAAAGAATGAAGATACTGATTTATGCAAAATATGTATTAGTACTAAGATGATTAAAAAATCTCATAAGAGAGTTAAAGTAAAACAGTCTGAACACAAGATGGAATTATTACATGTTGACCTTGTAGGTCCTGTGACACCTGAATCCCTAAGTGGATCAAGGTATGCTTTAACAGTTGTCGATGATCAAACACGATACTTATTTTTGAAGTTTATGAAAACTAAAGCCCAAACTGCTGAGATACTAATTAATTTAATTGTACAATTAGAAAGACAGAATGAAAAGAAAATTAAAAAGATTAGATCAGACAACGGTGGGGAATTTATAGCAGGACAATTAAATAGATACTTAGTGGATAGAGGTATTAAGCATGAGTACACCACACCCTACTCACCTGAGAGCAATGGTGTGGCGGAAAGGGCAAACCGTACTGTATTTGAAATGACCCGTGCATTACTACAGGATAGTCACTTGCCTCAAACCTTTTGGGCGGAGGCAGCGGCCACTGCCGCATACCTAAGGAATAGGAGCATACACATGGCTCATGACCAGGTTCCCTATGAATTATGGAATAATAGAAAACCCAATGTTACTCATTTACGACGTTTTGGGTGTGCAGTTTATTTTCTGAATAGGGAATTTAAACGGGGTAAATTAGACCCTAAAGGGGAACAAGGAATATTCATCGGGTACTCGGAAAATAGAAGTGCATACAGGATTTTTGATCCGCGAACTGAAAAAATTATAGAGGAACGCGATGTCACATTCCTTGAAGGTATTGATGGTAATGACTTGTTAGATATGTCTAATAAACAGAATTTACAGGCTGATAAGTGGTTCGATTTCTCTCTAACTCCAATTATAGATGATGATAAACCCGTAATGTTTGATGGTTCAATAAACAATAATAAAACACCCAACCCCAACAATGAACAGTTAAATGAGGTGAATGAGGATATAGTAAGTGAGGGCACATCTGGTGGGGCAGTTAGTTCAACACAAGGTGACCCGGAAGTAAGACCTACCCTGATTGATGGGGGGGCAACAGGGACAATTCCAAAATCACGGGGGAGACCAAGAGGTAGTAGTAAGCTAGGTAAAGAAGCAATTCCTAGAAAAGAATATAATTTAAGACCAACTCAAGCACGGCAGAGAAGACAGGATAATGAAGGCGCACTATTTGCAAGTACATATGATGTACCCAATTCGCTCGAGGAAGCTTTTGCTTCTCCATCGGCGGATGAATGGAAATGCGCTGTAAGGGATGAATTAAAGTCAATGTCACGTCACAAGGTATGGGAGAGAGCAAAACTACCTCCAGGGGTAAGACCAATTCGGTCCAAGTGGCTCTTCAACATTAAAGTGGATACAATCCATGATACGGTGCGATACAAGGCCAGATTGGTAGCCATGGGGTGTGTCCAGAAACACGGAGTTGATTTCTGAGAGACATTCTCACCTGTGCTCAGGGGAGATACCCTGAGAGCTCTCTTCAATTTAGCTGCAAAATTAGGCATAATGCTAAATGGACACGATGTCAAGACCGCATACTTACATGGGGATCTTGACGAAGACATTTATATGATTACCCCACAGGGAGTTGATACTAAGGAATTTGGGGAGGTGGTAAAATTGAAGAAAAGCATGTATGGATTGAAGCAGGCTGGCAGATGCTGGCATAATAAGCTTAGTGATGTTTTCAGAAAAATAGGATTTGTTCAGTTACCTGACGATCCGTGTTTGTTTAGATTAAACTGGGAGAATAATTATATGATAGTGGGTGTATATGTTGATGACAGTTTGAGTATGAGTTCAAACCCTGAATTTGAACACAAGATAATTAAAAAGATAAAGTTAAGTGTAGACTGGAAAGAATTGGGCCCTTTACAACGCTTGCTAGGTTTAAATATTAAACAGCAACAGGGATTGATTTGTGTTGACCAATCAGATTATATCCGAGAAATTTTGCGTAATTTTGGAATGGCAGATTCAAAGATAGTTAGTACACCTTTAGATGTCAACGTTCAGTTGCATAATTGTGATGAGAGCCCATTCATTGATTCAACCCTGTATCAAGAGCATATAGGTAAAATCATGTACCTGGCGGTAAATACGCGATTAGATATAGGACATGCGGTAAGCCTGCTTTCACAGTTTAATTCTCTTCCTCGAGAAATCCATTTGAATGCTGTGAAACGCATTTTGCGTTATCTAAAAGGCACTGCTGATTATTGTTTAGTATTTCGAAAAGAAGAGAGTGATTTGCATATTTACACAGATGCCAGCTGGGGCAATGCAATGGACGGGAAATCCTTCACGGGATATATAATAAAAGATGGAAGTTCGGTATTGGGATGGCGTAGCAAAAAACAAAGCATTGTCGCTTTGAGCACCGCCGAAGCGGAGTTGGAAGCGGTTGCAGAAAGCATTAGAGAGCTAATATGGTTCAAGGACTTGATGAGTGAGCTTAGATTAGATTCTCAAGGTTATGATAATTTAAAAGTGTATACGGACAGTATGAACGTGGTACACATTTTGCAACGTGGTGTTCAAAAATCACGTACTAAGTTTTTAAATAGGAAAAGCTATTATATAAAATCTATAGTAGATAAGTATGGAATTAGTGTTGTGCATGTGACTTCACAAAACCAGCAGGCTGATGTCCTGACAAAACCGTTAGGAGCAGGGAAGTTGGTGAATAATCTCAGTTTGCTGGGGTACATCCATTAAAGTGTTTATTTTTGTATTTGTAATCATGTTTATCCATAGGGGAGATGTGTGAGACTTGTGTGATGGCTAAACATAATTACGTCATATGATAACCTCTTGTGAGGCTAGATGCCCGCATGTCTGGGTTTGTTTAAGTTATAAGACAGACATTATTTGTATTATTCCTAACTAAGTTTTCACTGAACACGCATGTACAAGCCAAGGGATTAGGCTTGATATTTGGTTCCTGTCTATTTTGTGAAAGTATATTCGTTTTATGTATGAGTGATTATATTTTACTAGTGTTACAATATATCACATGTTTTAGTTCGTACCAGTGTTGTGTTATTTCTTTTATTCGATACATCGCGCGTCAATCCTCTAACAACATATAATATTTACATTAATCTTTTTAACACGAACACAAAATAAATAGATATACATTTATTGTAAACTTTATAGTTTTTATAGAAATCATCCATCTTCATCATGCACGGTATTTAAATTTAACTTACGTCATACATATCTTTTGTGTTATTGTAACAAAGCACACGCAATGTCTGATGGTAAAGACTTTTATAAAATTATTGAAGATATTTTTAAAACAAGATACAAATTTCAAGTTCGTTTAAATATTTTCCATCAATCAGTTTAAGAAAAAATATTAACCTCCATTTCTCATTTCTACGTGAAAAGTTAAAATTCAAACCCATTACTCCTATACCGACAGAAGTAAAATTCCTTTCATCATGCCCCATTTTTTTCTTTTGGTTGAATCAAAATCAAATGGCTACTTTGATGTGCACAGGTTGTGATGGTAGAAAATTCAAGAAAGCACGATGAGAGTCAGTAAGTCCGAAGTTGGTCCAACCGCCTACAATGGAGCAGTGGGCGGATGGATAATTCTTCTGGCTCAACGGTTTGGTGCCAAGTCCCTCCCTCAGCCTTATTGGTTCCGCTACAGCCATCAGCCATTGAAGTCCAACAAGAGTGCACTCTAGCTTCATAGCTAAAGCTAAAGAAAGAGAAAAAAAAGTCGCCTTCTCACTCTCCCTGTCAAAGTGTAAATCAGGCTCATGGATGGAAGGGCAGAAGACGAGCAGTAATTGAAATCAATCGATGCTTGATTGCAGATCCCTTTTCTTCGAAATCTTCCATTTTCTTTTATTTTCAACGTGTGTCTATTCTCTTATTTCCTTAGAGACAGTTTGACAGTAAATTAAAATAAGCTAATTTAATAGTTTGATGAAACGATTCAACTCCAACAACTTTAAAACTTTTTCTTTCTCTTCCTTTTTGAAAAGGGAGGAAAAGAGTATTTTCTCTAAACCGATGATACAATCTCTTTCGACATCCACTTAAGATAAAACGAAATACTTTGACTGAATACCAAATTGTTCAAACTTGTGTTTTCATTCCAAATCTCATTTATTTTCTTGTTTCCAGCCCATTTTCAATTTGAGTGTGATCTTTAATCGATTACCTTCCGAAAAAGTTCAATTTATCTGCTTTCATTTTCATCTGCATTAACACTACCCTTCTTTCGCAACATAAGAATGTACAGATATGTAACTAAACATGAAAATTTACATTATTTATATTAATAAGATTTCTTGATTTGACTGTCAACAAAACTATATACAGTATATATATATATATATTTAAGAAATTTTTTTCATTTATCAAACGATTTATTCTTACATGAGCTGATTATATTACAAATTTTAAATACCTGTAGTTGATATCCTAACTAACCGTTTAGAACAAGCAAAGCTAGCTTTAATAGAAATACAGATCATTTATTAAGAGATGGCGTGCTCAAATCAATAACCCGTTCAATAAATAACACAAAATTAAGACGATATTTCATTTGTTTAATTCCACTATAAAATAGAAAAAAAGTACTGCAATTAGATTCATATTTTAACATTGTATTAAAGAATTAAATACTGTATGTGAAAATACAAATAAATAGATTTAATATCTTATTTTTAAAATATTTATTTTCATTTAGGTCACCCTTTAAAAAAAAAATAAAATATTTTCTTCTTCCTTTAACATTTTATTACACCCCCCCCCCGCCCACACACACACACAAGCAAAGAAAAATAATAAAAAATTCAGAAAATTACCCTTGTGTCTATGTGTTTGCGAACATTTAGTAAAGGCCAGAGGCCAGTTGTACGTGTTTCACCAGCTCGTGGCAAGACCCAGGGACCTCTCAAACCGACTGGCAATTTTCACAGTCATAACCGAGGGAATAAGACTTTGGCCTTCGTCAACCCGTATTGGTCTCTTTCCAATATAAGAGAAAAGAGTAAAAGCGACTGCACTCACTTTACTAAATCTGACTTCCATACAACTCCTTTAGCCCGCAGCTTTTATTTTTTTTCTTTTTATCTTCATTTCAATTCAACACACAGACATATCTCGAGAGACTCAAGAATTAATACGATAACTTATCTGTAAATTCCCAGTCAGCACTTCTTAAACCAACCACTAATGCAATTGAAAAATTTTCTTTTTCGTTTTAGGTTTTTTTTTATTTTTTATTTTTTTAGACTCAACTAACCCTTTTCTGTTACCAAATCCAATTGAATCTTTCACTCACCCTCCTCACTACTCTGATTGTTTTTATTTTTTACTCAACGTGTAGGTGAGGAAATTGCTGCTGCAGAGTTTGCCCACTTTCCAAAAACCTTTTTTTTCTTTCCAATTCTGCGGTTTAAAGAACACTGCACCCAAAGAACAAACACCAAAAGCAGATAAGACAAGCCTGTGATTACTAACCCCACCTATCACTGGTCGAGTGAAAATTAGCAGCGTTGGCCTCGAAATCGTTTTCCACTTTCCCGTGTGGATACGAACGCTTAAGGCAGCAGGAGTAAAAAAAAAAAGAAATAAAAAAGGGTACAAAGAAGAGAAAAAAGAAAAAAGAAAAAAGAAAAAACCCAGGTGCAACTCACTAGGTGTACTAACGTGGCCATCGGGAAATAAGAGACAGAGCAATAACAAACTCCGAGGTGAAATGAAGATCAAAGAGGGGGGCTCAGAGGTAATCTCAGAGAAAAAGTTTAAGAAGGTAAAGGTAAAATATCGTTTGAGCTAATTAGGTATATTGTTTGTAGTTAAAAGTGCAAAGTTTTCAATTTCAGCATTTATACAAATATTTTCACTTGCAATGTCACGCGTGGTCTGAAAATTATCGACAATTTTCAGACATTTAATATAAAAACGAAAATGAGCCAAATGTTCATTTCATAGCTTTCTATTATTCTTCTCATAAACCAATATTTTTTTTTTATTTTTGCTGATTCCCATTTCATTTCATAGCCTCTATATATTTTTTCATGTACAGCATTACTTTCATCTTCATTTTGTATATCTTTTTACGCTCTTCTACTCTTAACTCCAATGCCTTACCAGTTTCACCAACAATATTTTATTATATTCTTTTTACTCTATTGTATATGCACCAACACCTTCTGTTTGTGGTGTAATTTGTCTTTCTGTAAATGTGCTTTTACTTAAAGATACTTCTAAATTTATTGTTATAACTTGAACTACAAAAATTACCACCATGTAGTTTTTCTTCTGTTATTCTTTCTTCCATGGATGTATTCTTATCTCCAGCATTATAGAGTTGTGGTGGGGTATTCACTCTTTTTACAGTTTTACCCATTCTTTTTTTCCTATATCAAATGTGTCTTAAATAATGCAAGCATTTTTAGCTTTGTCTTAGCTATCCCAAAATATGACCTATTAGTATTAATAACTGGCCTGATTTTTGATCTACATCATGCCTTATCCCATATTGATTATAAAACCATTTTGTTTCTATTCTTTTCTTTTACTTTACCCGCCTCTAGTTTGAAGGCTTTGTAAGTAAAGTGATATTTTTCAAACTGATTTAAATTTCATATATTTTTTAATTCAGGTTCAAATCATGCAGTTTACATTTTTTAAAAACATCTTTTCTATCCCTTCTGTGTAATTTCTGCTTTACGCATTTATCTCATGGGGTATATGCATGGGCGGGTTATATCATAAAATACTGTAAGTGGAACTTCAACACCACTATCATTGCCCATTAATGATAATGACATTAGCCAGATCAAGAGACATTACACACAGAAAGTCATGACATGAAAAGATTCATATGAAAATGGAGACTGTGCAGTTTGGATGTATTTGGTTGAGAAATTGAAATGTAAAGTGGACTTGGCAGAGGGAAATGCATAAAAATAACATGAAATTGAAGTTTGAGCAACTTGAATTCCTATTGGTTGCAGAAACACACACAAGTTGAGATTTTTTTAAAGTCCACAAAGACAAACTGTTGTACAACTTTGCTGAAACTCCATTCAACACATTGGCTAACATATTCCATGTTTGCATGGAATTCTGTTTGTACAAGTGTTAAAATAAAATTGGAAAATGCAAAATCCTGATCAGTTTACACGTAATCGTTCCATTATTATGTAGCATGTAGGCAAAGTGTATTTTACCTGGATAAGGTTGGCTTAAAATAAAACAAAACTATTCAGAAGTGTGATGGCTTGAAACTTTAAAGCATCCATTTGCTTAGGCCTGCTATACAATTCTCTTTGTAGTCAGTCTGTAAATTGAATCAATGAACCCAATACTGTACAGTGCTCCTTGCTTGCATGTACGTCTAGCCATCTCAGCCATGACATTTTTTGTAAATCATTTATTTTTGCTGAAATCATTTAGAAGACCCCATACATCATAATTGTACCCAATAATAACTTTAAATGTGTGACTAATACTGGAATAAAGGTGGCCAAGCATGTTTAGATAATCTTTCAGGTGATTTGGATATGCAAGTGTACGTAATGCCATGCAAAGTGCCTCTAGTCCTAATAAAAAAATAAACGAAACTTGTATAACGATTCATATTATAACGAATGGACATAGTACAAACCATCCAAAATGTGATAATCTAATGTCTCGAATCGAATTGGCAGTTGCATTGCAGTAAGCAGTCTTAAAACATCAATTTATTGAAGTGTAATAGATGTCGAAAGTTACCTTCAGAAATTTTATTTATATCAAACTATCAAAAAGTACACATATATTTACACTCCATTTTCATTTTTGCAAAAAAGTTGGCAATCACAAAATCATTAACATTTTTGGGATCAAAAACTAACAAAATTTCAATAACCTCGATGCTTGTAGTTTGTAAACAACACAGAAATTACATCAATCCAAATTAACAGTACAATATTGTAAGCATAATTATTTGTAATGGAAGTTTGTTATACATGAAATTTCATAGTAACGAATTTATTTGTAATAATGATTTTCAGCATTTTATTAGTTATTATTTGTTATAACAATTATTTCTATTTTTCTTTCAAGTGTGAGACATGTGTAATACATTCCAGGTTTGTTGCACACCATTATTCATAAAAATGAAAGTATAAACAGGAAGTCTGCGCTATAATGAACAAAATTAAACTTCAGGTGGAAAATTTTGTTTGCAATAGTAAAAGTTTGTTATAACACAATTCGTTACAATAAAATTTTTTAACATGCATTGAATAGGGCAACCAACCCAAAAAAATTAGTTCTTAATAGTCAGGAATTCGTTACAATGAAGTTCATTATAACGAGATTCAACCTGAAAGAAATACTGAAAGAAATACTAAACATATTTTACAAGCAGAGAATATTAACCAAATTGTTAACTAAAAACATAACAGTTGAATGCAACAAAAATATGAATTACCGTAAATACCCGCGTATAGGACGATACCGTGTTTGTGTTTATAGGTTTCATGTATATTATATGTTAATATACACATATTTATTAATATATGTACATATTATTAGTTTAAAAAATATGTATCCATGTATAAGACGCACCTGAGTTTTAGGCCAAATTTTTAAGAAAAAAAGTGCGTCTTATCCACGGATATTTACGGTAATAAAATATAAAATATAACCTTAATTCAGATATAAAGGTAATTCTAAACTTAGTATTTCAGAATTTAATTTTAAAAAACTGTTCATTTTCGGAGCTAATTACGTATATGGAAAGATTTAAAAAATAGGCAAGAAATAAAAAAAAAATGAAAAGAACTTGCCAAATTAAGGCAAAGTTCATCAATAAAGTTAGCAGCTGTAGCCACAGTTTCTAAGTGTAATCAGCCAAATTTTTGCAATCAGGCTTTCCATTCAGGAGTGACTGTGACCCTCCAAGAAGGATTCTGCGCACTCAAACTGATGGTGCAAGCACATCCTTCTTTTTCAAAAGAGAGAATGATGGAAGCTGCAAGAAGGTCAGGTCTCAGGGGTCATCCTTCGTATCGACTGTGACGAGATGGAAGAGATTTCATTCGGATCTCTACTCTCTCTCCTTCTTGATGGCTGTCTAGTCAGAAGCTGAGAAAGATGTACGACGGTAAAGTATATAAAACGAAAAAATTTAACCCACCTTAGATGCTACAGACAGAATACTTCAAGGACCCCTTTTCTAAGCCCTCAATTAAAACTCGTGTCAGAGATAAATTAATTTCCACTTAGAGGGATTTGCTCCCACATAATTTATATCACACCTAAACCATTATTGATCAAATTACTAAAGCCTACACCCAGAATCTAAAAATATTAATAAAATTGTAATTTTTTTTAAAAGTAAAGTACTAAAACTATTCTCTATTTTTAAAAGTCAATTAAAGCTTTTATTAAAGTACCCGCAAGCGGATTAGCTTTTAATAGCAAAATTTATTAATGAGTTTAATTTTTACTCTCACATATACGTAAATACATGATACAATGCCGACAAACAAGTACAGTGTAGTGAAGGCGGAACTTCACTTGAGTGGACCCAGCGAAGCAAACTCGGCGCACAAAATGTTGCCAGTTAATTCAACCTGGCTTTGATGGAACCAAGGACAAGGCGAAAGAAGAAAAAGAAAAGAAAACCAGAGAGAATGAACCTTCCGAGCGAGCACTTTACATTAAAGAGTTGACTTGAGAAGTGAAACTGAGTTAAGACGACAAGCCAAGATAAGAAACAGTACGCCTTCTGCTTCTTTTTTGCACCAAAAAAGGCTACACAGAAAAATTGCTTGTGTAATAATTTAAATCAATTCAATGAAGCAACATAAAAAAAATATCGAATACTAAAAATATATTATACAAATAAAAAAGAAGCTTAAAATTCCATCTCTGAAACTTAAATTAATTTCCTTTGATCCTGTTGTTTTGGAATGTTGCGCTATTTTAAAATGTTTTTTACTTAAAGATGAAATATCATTATAAAAGAAAATTTTTTTTAATTTTTTATTTTTAACCGCTTTCAGAACATGAAAACGTTCATACGGGTATCGTGCAATATCTGTAATATTACAAAAGTATTACTATTAAATATAGTTTTCAAACTTTTCCACAATTTTAAATAGATCATTACTTAATTTCTAAATCCAACCATATCGAAATGGGGATTACTATATAGCTCTTTAACAACCTTTATATTAAATAAACGTACTTAATTTCCTGCTTCTCGCTTTCCGTCGTAGTAAGACTTTCTTAAAGCTTAATGTATAGGGACACAACAAAAGGGCAGCGCTTAAGAAATTTATAGTGACAAGAAAATTAAAAAAATAAATTAAATTGTTTATAGCCACATTCTTTTTTTCATTCTCGACCAATTTCTTTTATAATTACAACCAGTGTTTTCTAGACAAAATACTTTTTAAAACTTGTAACATCTAGTTTAATGGCATCGTGACATTTTCCATTCACTCTGGATATGTGCCAACTTTTTTCTCTACTCAACTTCATTTGATAACTTTAAAAAAAAAAGAAATGTTTGGGTAAAAAGGAGGTTAACAAATAGAATAGCTCACAGCTATAACGACTTACACTATTGAACACATTGAGCAGCAAGGATCGAGAGATAATTTCAGCAAATTCCATGCTGCACTCTTCGATTTCCGTTGGCCCCATCATGCACCAGCCTAAAATCGCTTTAAGCGGATTTCAACGCGTGCATACTTCACATTCAACCTTTTTATACCTATTTTCACACCTATTCCTCCTCTTTATACGCAATTACTAGTTCCTTAAAAAATATTTTGGTTTTTTAAAAAATTATTTATTATTTCTAACCTAATTAAATTTCTCAAACGATTTTCTGATAGTTATCATGAGTTAGAAATTAGTACGCAAAAAGACGTAAGGTGAAATTTAACAAATGAGTGTAGATACAAGTAATTCATTTTCATCAATTAACGTTGTCTTTCTTTACACTTAATTATACCCGAGAGATTTTCTGCATCGATAGAAAAGATTTGTAGATTTGTTTTAGTACAGGCCGTGAAGCAACCACTTGGCGGGAAAGGGTCAATTCATCATTATTTCCGAAAGACATGCTAAATGGAATCTTTAGACATTTTTTTTAATTTAAAAAAGAAAATAAGTTATGGTTCTTTAAAATTAAAAACTGTAGGAAGCATTATTTTATAATGTGATTTTTGCTCTTAATTACTGTACTGAGAAGAACAAATAGAGAATGAAATTTATTTAAACGTTATAATATTTTAATTTAAATTTTTAAAGGGTTATCACATAAATTGTACAAATAGAAATACATTTTAAAGTAAATTTGTGTTTACATATCAAATCCAAGCAACATTTCACATAGGAGTTAAAATAACTCAAATCAGTCTTTTTTTTAGTTATTGCTCCTATTCTGCATTTAAAAATTGTATTTGTTTCAGATTATAATACTTCATATTTCTAATATTAAATTTTTAAATTTCAATAAATAAAATTTAAAATTTCCACTTCTTACATCTTTTTTGAATCAAAACAATATCCTGTTACAAAAACAACATCGTACAATCTCTGAAATCGATATAATTAATTCGCAAGAAATTATCGTCATTGATTCGTCTTCCTTCTACCATCATCAAAATAATTCTATTTTTATGTAATTGAAATGGAGCGTGCCTAGCAACCCACACAGCCATACCACTTCACCCTCCCTCTTACAATTCTCTTTCCTTTTTAATTTCCTTTTTTTATTTCCCACACTCTTTTCTTTGCCATCAAACTTTCTCATCAGCATAGTGGCAAACTCATTTGCACTAATCTCTTTTTATCGAGTCCCAGCGTTTCTCATGAATTCTACTTTAAACACTAAGAAAACCCCAAATTTTTTTTAAAAGAAGAACGAAAATGAAGAAAAACCCAATTCAAATTACCAACTTTCAATAAGTATTTAAAAAATTACTCATCTCTCACATTTAAGTAGCCACAAACAAACAACCTCATCTTACTACATCATCTTCAATTTCCAACTCATAATTGCATTCCTTATATACATTTTCAATCAAAAGGTCTTTTAATTAAATAGTAATTTGCAATAACAGCTAACAAATGTAACATGCAAATAAAGATGTATCATTCACATTTGTAAATTCAGAAATTTATTTTTTAACAAATTAGTATTGCATTCAGAGTGGACAAAAAAAAACTAACTATTCACCTACGTCTCTTTCAAATTTTATGTGATTTCTTTGAGAGTAAGGCATATTTTTGGATTTTTATAGGTAAAAACAGATTTAGGTATGATTACGGAATACTTTTCATTATTAACTTATAATGTATGAAAATTCCATTATTTATTTATTTATTTATATTAACCTTTTAGAAAAGTGAGATGTTCTCAGACAAAATAATCAACCATCCAAGTTTAAGTAAAAAAAAAATTTGAAATAAATTAAGATTAATTTCATATAATTGTGTCCATTAGTAATATACAATCACATGCAAAGGAATTAGAGTGACTATTAGCCAAAATTCTGAAGATTTGCAGGAAGGAGTGATTTGCTTAATGCAAGATGATAAAACTCAAATAGCAATTGCAGAACAATTAAAAATGCCAAGATCATCAGTATAGTACACAATTAAATAATTAAAAAAAGAACGACCAGTTGCAATAAAAATAACAGAGGATACAAAAGGAAATCAACCAATGTTATAAAAGTTTATACAGAAAGGAAAAAATCAGATTTATCAATCATAGAGGAAGTGAAACAGATACTTCACATTATTGTGATACCATAAATGATCAGAACCAAGCTTCATTAAGTTGATTTGACAAGTTATGCACCAGATAGAAAGCCTCACACTAAATCAGCTTCAACCAAAAATACATAAATATGCATGAAGCATTCTAGAGACATATTATCTGGTCGTTCAAAATAAAATTCAATTTATTTAGCTTTTACATATGCCTAAAAGTTTGGAAAACACAAAAAAGAGTACAAATTAAATTGTTTTAAGTCAAGAATTAAGTTCAGAGGTGATTTGGTGATTTATGGTGGTATACGATGCTTGAAGTATGGGAAAAATTAATTTAGTCAATAATATTGTCTCAACATGTTTATAAGAACATCCTTAAAAAAGAATGCAAAACTGAAAGAAAATTGCAAATAAAATTGAATTTTGTTTTTTAAATGACTAATGACTCAAATCATATAGCAAAGTTAGTTGTTAAATACCTGAAAAGTGAGCAAATTAAAATGCTTAAATACCGGATAATAAGATTTGAACGCAATTTAATACTACTGGTCAAGTATATAATGTTAATTCTGGTATTTTTTAATTGTTATGCAATGGCTTTTTGACTTTTTCTATCTTGAATTATGGAAATCACTCTTGCTTTATTTGTCTATAATTCTATATAACTGATGGAATATGCAATAAGTCTTAATGCCTTTCAAATCTTTCTTTTCTGACTTTTATACTTATATTGAACCTCGATGTATAATTATTTTGTATGAGAATTTCTCACTCTTCCAAAAGATTAATATAAATAAATAAATAAAAAATAAATTTTAGCAATAAAGTGTTTTATAAACATGTCAGAATCTGTTTTAACCAATTAAAATTCAAAAATATGACTCACTCTAGATGGATAATTTTTTTGGTCCACAGTATTTTTTGAAAGAAATTTGGACTAATTTGAAAATTTTTTTAATAAATTTTTTTTTTCAATTTTACTTTCGAATCTAAAGTTTAGATGGTTGTATTGCTATCGTGTTATATTAGTCACTAGTAAGGAATACGTACGCCCCTACTTTCCAGATTGCTCGAGTCAATACGCTAACTGAGGCACTGCAATTTTCCCATGATTGCTCATCATAAATTCCATTCAACCATTGGATCCTACTGTTTGGTTCACATAAAGTTAAAAGCCAAATAGCAATCAATCGGAAACTATACAAGTGAAATGTTTAGAACTTCTCAAATAGAACTCTTGACGAAAAGCAATTACCGAACTAATTACTACCAAAAAAGAATTAGATCGTCTGTAAAACATAGCATTTGACAAACAAATATCATTTTAATAATAACATAATTTGTAATTAAACAACTAATTTTGTTGTTAACTTTGATCCAAAATATGAGACAGATGAGATCTCACCTTAATTATTGGAATAGAAATTAAAACTTGTAGAAAAATATTTAGTATGAGATGCACATTTAGCAAAAAAGCTGAAGTTTAATATGAATGTGTAAAGTTATTGAGGTATTATTGTAGTTGGTGTGTGTACTATGCCAATAAAGATCTTTGATTTATAAAAGAGATAATATTCTATATTACTAAAAAAAACTATCACAATTACATAAATTAGCACATGTTCCAGAAAATTCTTTTATTGCTTTAAATTTTGATTTTACAATTCGTCATAAAATTAAAACTTAAATTATTAGCAGTTAAACTTTTAATTGAGTCGCACATCTTTAAGAAATGGAAAACTACATAAATTCAAGCTTAAGACGAGAGACACTAAACTGAAAATTCTTGCAGATTTAAGTAGCATGAATCAAATGACACAATAACATGTTTAGCAATCAAAAAAATAGATAGCAACACTCCATGTATGAAAAGAGAAGAATTTGAAACACAATCTTGACGACATAATTTTCCAAGAGACATTATCTACGTCGTGTTAATCAACTTAGATTCACCTTACTGAATAGTGCAAACTAACAGGATATCTCAACTTAAATCACATTGCCAAATGCTATAACCACAAGCACATTCACCTATTGATTTTTCATCTCACTTCAAATTTCTCACATTCTCTTTTACCCTACTAAACCTCAGATTGAAAAGACGAAAAGATGACTGAATTCATCTCAAATTCACTCAATTTCATTAACTATCATCTACTTAATGCGTACATTTTACCAATAAAAATCTCGTATGTGTAATTTCCGGTTTTTCAGCCCTCTACCACTTTCATATGTTTTGCTCACTTTTTCATTAAAATTAAAGTACTGTGAATCCATTTTTTAAATTTTATTATAAATATTAATAAATATTTTTTATTATTAAAAAAAAATTAAAAATTCAATTTGGATATCAACTTAACAAACGTTTTCCATTAGTCCTTAATTAAATAAGAAATCATTTCTTAATCTCTTAAAGAGTATAGATTGCACATGCTAATCATACAGTGTAATGAAAATTCAAAAGCATAAAATAAATACGTCTTCCTTCGTTTCCAATTATATTTCACTCGATTTAATTTGATAATTAGTAAAAAGAAACTGATGCCAGACTTTTGCCATGTTAAGTATTGCATTTGATTTGACTAAGATTAAATTAATTATAAATGAGTAAATTCAATTTTTTTATTATTCACTTCATCTGGTTTCATTCGACTAGATAATGAAATAAGTATTAACAATTTATTTTGTAATCTGTTAATATTGATCAGTTGTTATACAAAATAATTATCATTTTTAGCTTCAGCCGCTTAGTGCCAAGAGCAAACTTGCAGATCAATCTAAGATTAAAATACGATCTTTCTCAATTTACAATACATTTTCTTTTAAAAAGATGGAAAAGTTTAGTTGATATGCGTAGTAATAACAAACATTTTTCAACATTTCCAATCCTAAAAGGTCAAACGGAAGGAGAAAGAAAGAAAAAAAGGAAGTGAGTAAAGTAGTTCAACAATAACATGATGGCACCCAGATGACAAAAATTAAGACAAACAGCATTAGCCAACTTTTTTTTTTATCCTCTACCCCTTTTCCCAAGAGCTGAGCTAAAACGCTCAAGAAAAACTCAAGAATAGTGCACTGCAGCGCTGGGCAATGATTTGACGGAGAATGATCGACTTCACTTGAGTAGAACCCATACCCTAGCCACAATTGGCGCCCGAGCAATAAAGAAATACGAAAAGGAGGTATGCGAATTTAGAAGGCTGGCGCCAGATGAGTCGTGGCTACATACACATATTATCAGAAAATTACATAAGAAAATATCTCCTTTAACTTTTAAGCTGTAACATTTACTATTAATAAAAAATAAAAAATATATATATTTGTTTATAATTCTAAGCCCCTTTCTTTTAAATCCCTGCTACTAGTTTTTATATTCCCATAAAAAAATAAGAAAATAAAAAAGTAAACAAATATCACATCTGTGAGACGAATGTAGCTACTAGAATTATAAAGTTACAGGCTGTAATCAATTTTTTATGGGTGCTTTAAAAAATAAAATGAGGTCAATGTTAAAAAAAAATCGGCTTTTAGTAAAATATATATATACTGTATATATATAAATATATACAGAAAGGAAGGGTGGAAGGGTGGAATAAGGCGGCTAAAGAAAATAAAAGTGTTGGTTGTAAAACTGACTTTAAAAACTGATGAAAATTTTACCATCTACACCGTAATATTTCATATGGATAATCACAGATGTTGTATATGGACCAATTCGCCCTTAAATTACTACCGCATAACTTTGCACGAGCAAATATTTCAAACTATAACTCTGCTCAACAAACCAAGCGAAAGTGCCGAGTCTATCATATCAAATAACGAATTCCTTAAACTGTGCTCAGTGATACCGGTAAATTTAATGCGCTTGCCAAATAAAATAAATTTTTATAACAATATTTAGTTTTTTTTTAAATAAATGGTTTTAAGGTAAAGTGTTTAATAACAGTTTTATTTTAGTTTGATCTAAAATTTTAGTTACTAGCTGTAAGGCTAAAAAACATAAAACGGCTACTAATGTATATCGCCAGGTAATCTGACCCAAAAGCTTTACGGAGGCTCTTCAACAGAGATAAAATTATTTAAAACAGAAAAATGAAACAAAAAGTAACGTATTATAAAACATTCTTATCAACAATCTTATTTGTTATTTACAGCAATTTTAAAATTAAAACAAAATAAAATGAATCGATTTCTGTAAGGTTTTAGTGTTTACCGTGCAATGTCATATCCTGTCCACATCTATCTTCTATCTTCTATCTATACTATCTATCTATAACAAGCAACCCCTTCTCCTGTTGGGGGAGTCCCCATTTTGACTCTGGATTTGAAATACTCAAGGGCTAGTTCATAAATAATATCACACTAATTTTTG
>JAQFZN010001218.1:0-17652 GCA_034687075.1 Geophilus carpophagus | reverse complement strand
CTTAAAAAAAAAACAATAACATTTTGAAAAATTATTAGAAATGTCGACTATTCAAATTCTTATCTTAAATCTTAAGTATATATATACATAAAAATATCTGAAATACTTTAATTAAACAAGTAATAAATCATCATATTAAGATTTTTTTTAAAAAAGAAAAAATTTTAACTTGTTCTAATTCTATTAAAATTGAAATGTGGGTTAATGTTGAGTAAGTGTAAGGAATATCAAGAAGAACCCAATTGGAACCTCAACATATTTAATCCTGATACACAACAGATGAGATAATATTAATTTAAATGGGTTAACAACATCTTAAAATTATATCACCTATTTGAAATAATAAAAAGATGCAAACTCAACTTCCTGGAAGTTGTTCATTCTTTTATCAGTTTTGACCCAACCTTCATTTTTTTCTCCACTTCATTTTATCATCATCATCATTGCACTTATTAAATTTGAATAAATAAATACCTAATTGAACTTTATACTCAAATTGGGGCAAGGACATTGAGAAAATTCACCTAAATTGTGTTTGTATCAACCGATTGCTTATTGTATACTCGCTTTGGCCCATAGGGTTAAAACTATGCAGTGTTCGTGTACTTAATACGCCCTGCGGCCATCTTACACGGGTCTTTAGGTTTCAAGGTTGTCTCAAATACACTCTAACGTGATAAGTGAGCTTAATACACCTTCGCAGAACCCACCGAATCAACACCATGTCCTGTCCACTGCCAAAAACATCGCAATTTTAAATGTAAACAACAAATCTAACATGGCCGACAATACGAGCATCAACAAGAAATTCGTCACTGTTGTCACATTAGATGAGGTAAATGAAGACACCGAACAAGAGGAAGTGACTATTTATAGACTACCAGGTGAAAGATTAGGAATGGGACTTAAATTCGACGGTGGATGTCACGTGTCTGATTGCATCGACCGTTTGTTTATTCAATCGATAACCGATCAAAGTCCCGCTTCACGGGTAACGTGTAAATGGGGTCATTTACAAGAAGGTGATATGATCTTAAAGATTCAAGGTCGAGATGTTAACACCATGACTCGATTAGATTGCGTTTCCGTGTTGAGAGATGCTCCAGTAGCGCTTAAAATGCTCGTTAAAATGTCGCATGACCGACATAAACAAATGGCGCCTGTGTCTTTGTCCTCGGCTCCGCCTGTACCTGCAAGGACACATTTAGAAATTCGACTTTCACCTCAAATTGCACGTGCCTTAAAATTATCCAGAGAAGTTCCTTCAGAGCACAGACGACATCTGTTAGTGGACCCACCTGTGGCAGCGGATGTGTACACGGATTTGATTGCGCAGGAAGAGCAATTGATGATGGAGTACGAGTCGGATGATACCGGAAGTTCAGTATCGACTGTCATCGATCATGTGTGTGATGTGAGTGACAAATCGAGTGTTGTGCAGTTCAATGGATTGGCATTTTCGAAAATTGAGAACGAGTTTGACTTTTCTGAATTTAAGAATGGGAATGATTCGGTGTTTAAGAGCGAATCAGGATCAGGGTCGATTGATCCGCCTGAGAAATTTAAGGATTTCATTATTGATTGTAACGGTAATCAATCATCTTGTCCTTCTCAAGAAGGATTTGTTCTTCAAGAGAGAAATAAATTTGAAATGATGTTAGTTAGAAATGATGTTGCAATCAGTAAACCTCGGCTCAAGTACCCACCCAGAAAACCTTGCACGCCTCCACCCCCGATTCCGATACAAAACAAAGGCAAACACAATGAAAACGATCAAGTCAAACAGAAACCACCGCCAGTGCCACCTAGAAGTAGGTTTACAACAAAAACTACTTGTACTCAAATTGAAGATAAATGCTCAAATATGGAGTAAGTTAAGGTTAAAAGTGTTTTATTTCTTTTATTTACATTTATTGTTTTATTTTTAGTCATTCTGCAACTGGTGAAAGGCTTCTTGCAGTTCAGTCATGGCTCGAAGACTTTGTTTTGACTGATAAAACTACATCTGGTGAGTAAATATTCAATTAATCTTAGAAATACTCGATTTTCGATAAAACTCTACAGAATTGATGATTCTATTTAGAATTTTCTGTAGAATCTGTAAATTCCTCAAGATATTTATTTTTAAAATCTAATTCTGTGGTTTAAAGCACAAACGTTTGATGCATTACGATTAGGCTTATTTCTATCTAATTTCTATCAATTCATCTTGAATAGATTGATTTAAACAATTATTTCGCAAGAATAAAACAAGATAAAATTTTAAAACTCGAAATCTAAGCATCTAGTCATGTACCCCTTTAGTGTCCAGAGGGAACTTTTAAAAAGTCGTGACTAGTTTTAACCAATTAACATAAATCAAATGCCAGTATCATGCAACTGAGGTGTGTTAACCTGTTTCTCGTCTTCATGCCCATTACTAGAAAAAACTATGCCCAAAATCGCTAATTTATAAGACAAACTCGTGTCACATTACTTTTAATCGTCTCAAATCTCAACCACTTTGACACTCTTTATATTTTTATATCAAATCTAATAATCTTCTTAGAAAAGATTATTAAATCGAAAAAAATAAACCTTCTTTTCTACTTAGAAAAAAGGGAAAATAACAAATTATAATTTCACATTAATAATTCAAGTGTAATAAAAGTGTACTGGATCCGTAACCATCTCAAAGATAAAGATAATTACCTTTTCCGACGTCAATTTCATCTCCACCTAACCGAGAAATGGAATCAGCCACTGGGTGGGAGGGGGCCATCAAAATCCCCCCTTGCTCTTGGGTCAGTGTTCACACACTTCTTTGTCCAACTCCATTTGGCCTGTTTTAGGTCTTTCCTCACATGGAAACATCACTAAAGGTAGAAAAAAAAGAAAAATTATTTCAATTTTTTTCCATTTTTTTAAATTCTTATCTTACCATTTTTTTGTTGATATTTATGTTCAGAAAAAAAAGGAATTAATAGAAATATTTGCACTTTGTTCTTAAAATGAAATTGAGTGATTTAAAAAGTGAGTTTATTGCTATTATTATGTGTAGATTAAATAGTGTATTTCCTTCAAGTTGTTCATCTGTGAAATGAGTGAAGTTCCTGTTTGTATGTATTTGTTTTATCAATGCCCGGATGTATATCCCTGTCTCATTCATCTGCTTTCACCCTCATCTGCATATAAATTAAGCAGAGTGCAATGCAACTTTTAAATGGGTCCTTCAAACTACACCAACCAACACTTTGAATGTTTTATTCCACTCTTTCTCTACTTGAACACACTGCTACATTCCATTCTTATCAAAACTTAACAGATAAGTGGTGTTGGCACAGCTTTTGGATGCAAAAATGTTTTTGGATTTTTTTTATTTCTGATTAGAAATTGTTGATAAAAACAATTTATGGTTTTTTTGCTTGAATTTCTATTTTAATCAAATCACTTCCGAGTGTGTTGATCAATAGTTGAAACAGGTTAGTGTCTTGTGTTTGTACATAAATGGTCATGCTGGTTCACAATTGGTGCAATTTTATGAGGACAAACGGATTCGGTTAAGGAAGTGGTGATTTTTATCACTCTGTCACCTTATTCGAATCGAAAAGGAATTTACTTAACGTATATTTTTTTTTATTTTCAATTTTCAAATTTTCAAATTTTTTTTACTATTTTTTAACGTTTTGTTCCCTTGATCAGTTTTTTTTTTTTATAAAAATGCACCTGGTGGTGCTGTAACTCTAAAATAAAACAATAAATTCTCGAAGAATTAATTACAACTATAAAACTTATTTTAAATACTTTAAAACTGTCAGAAAATAGAAATTCACTGTTGCATAAAAACTCGTATTTTCTACCTACTGAATTTTATCAGATTTCAACTGTATCTCATAAGGTGTTTGTTTACGACCCATAACTAACGTCCCCTTCTTTGTTTACATAAAAAGGGCAGGGTTACAACAATGATTCGTCTTCTTTCCGTTTTTATATATTATATATTAGACTGATTAGAGAGAACAAAATTCGTGTGTCATTTCTAAAATATCAAGGCCTTTTTTTAATCAAAAAAGATTTGATAATAAAGTGAGGAATTCAGTACAAAATAATCTATTTATAAATTGCCTCATTTTTCCATGAAATTTTTTTCCTTTCATGAATGCTGCCATTATTGGACTAAATGTTAGTGGGAAAAAATGGAGGAAAAAAATTACCTTGTAATTAAAAATTCATAAATTTAAAATATTTTCACATTTTAACTCATAATTTCACGTTTTTATAGTCCTAAATATTTTAATTTCTCCATGTACTAATAAACTCAATTTGTTCCCTTTAAGATATTCATTACTTTCGACTTTAACAACCATATGTTTGCCACTTAATAGAATTAATATAATGGAATGTTATTGTCAACAAGAAATCCGAGCTCAATGAGATCTGATCACTTAAGACACTCAAATCCTTTGTGTATAAATGCAATTTGCAATCGTCAAAAGGGGAAATTTATTTATCGGATTGAATTACTTTCATACCAAGTGTGTTTGGAATTCCTCACTTAAAAAATCATTCTTTTTTGCTTTCAAAAACTGATCTTGAGAAAGGTCAGTGAAATCAAAAGCTTAAACCTCATTTATATTTAATTAATTATAATTAAGACCACTATTTATGGAGGTAAATGAATGAATTGTTTTCACATCAACCTAAAAAAAAATAAAAAAAATAAAAATTAAAAATGATTTATATATTGCAATCAAGTGCAGTAAGACAGAACCTGTTTATACACTTTTGTACAGTATATATATCAATATATATATGTAAATATATTATTTTTTTCATTTACACTAAAGCCCAAGGTGAAGAGACTAGTTTAATCTCAGCCTCTGAGCCAGAGATGGAAAATGACGTCATTCAACCAATCTTCATGGACTCTTCCAGTGATTGCAGTGACGAAATGGCACAAGTAGAAGCAGACATCACTCCTCCTTTGCTTCTAGACAAACCAGTGCCTCAGGTGACAGTGCTAAACAACAACAACATGGCCAGTAAGTTGACTTTTAATATCTTTTTATTATCATTACCTTTTTTTGCCGACATTTTTAATTTCTCTCGTCATTTTTATTTACACTGTAAAGAGAAAAGAGGTGGTGAGATGTAAAAATATTGAGTTTATTATGTTAATGTTAGTACATTACAACACAAGTTGTTGTTAATTTTCCTTTTTATTTATATATTTATCTTTTTTCCTTCAGGTCTTTTAAGTATGGCCTTTGGCTAAGGAGGTGGTTGGCCTTTTGTTTTTACTTTCTTGTTTTAAAGAGGGATAAAAGGGGTAATTGTAACTGGTTTTAAGTTTAAGTAAATTCAATCCATGTGTTATTATCTTTAGTTGTTGATTAAAGATTTTTTTTAATTTTTTAAAAACCTATGTTCAAAGTGTTAAGATGTGACCACTTGTATCGATATGTAAAGAAATTAAAAGAAATGCGATTAGAAACCTGTTATAAGGTAGAAAGACCTTTAGGTACAGTCAAAGATTTTTATCAAATGGAATTGAATTTTTTGTTCAGTTGCTTTATTTTTTCTATCTTTTAATCAGGTTAACATGTTTGTAGCACAATTGGCAATGTCAAATGTTTTATACTTGAGATTATTTTTTTTTTGTTTTAATTTTGATTTCGATATTTGCCGTTCTAGAAAATGAAGAAACAACAAGTGAAGTAATGGACGATTCACTTATTGACTTTACTCAAGATTTGGTATATAATAAACCTTCAAGGTTACCACCAGACGGACATGAATTTCCTCCCAGTTTCAAGGAATCAACTAATGAAAATATTATTCATTTGGATGATAAAGAAAAAGTGGAAATTATAAAATTAACGCGACAATTTTCGCCTATTTCAAATAGGCCTAACGTTGAACTGATGAGTTTCAATGAGGAGGAGGAGGAGGAAAATGATGAAGAAAAAAACCAAGTGGACAACTCAAGCTTTTATCGAAAAAACGCTTTTACAGTTACTCCAAGCGTTGAAAATTTAGCAGAAAAGCGAAATAGTTTGCCTGCAGCTGTTACCACATGCGAAGCGAAACCTAATCTGAGAAAAAATAAGCCTAACGATAAAACGAACATGAGTTTGCAAGAAAAGATCGCTATGTTTTCACAGATGCAAATACAGCAAAAAACACCAGTCACAAAGGAATCGGTCACCGTTTCAAGCGTACACAAAGAAGAAACTTACGAAGTTAAACCTTTCAATACTTTACCCAGAAAAATGGAATTAGATTGGAGTAAAAGCGCTTTTGTCAAACAAAATTCATCCGACGATCTAATCAAATCCTCTCACACTTCATCTAATTCCGCGTCGTTGTATTCGCTTTTAGAGTCTCGCAAACAGCAAGTTTCGAAGTTAAGAGGTTTAATAATACCTGAAAAACAAGGACAAACCGTTACAAATATTATCCCAATGCCTGTAATTGCAAGTACAGACCACGTAAACAAAGCGAATAATAATTTAAATTTGGTGAATAAATTTGGATCTTTACCACGGAATTTTGATTCGAAACGAGATTCAAATTCGAATCACGTTCAAGAAAATACTAATACTACGCCATCTTTAGCTGCTCCACCGTGGAAAGATGTTTCATCAATAAATTTTCCTAAATATTCACCAGCATTTAAAAGAAAGGCTTTGTCAGTAGTTCAAAGGGATTCTTCTATAACGAGATCAAGATCATCAACTGCTCCTCAGTTGCAATTTCCTAGTCAAGAAAATTCACTAAAACCCGAGATAGTTTCGGTAACGGTGACGAAATTATTAAATTCATCACCCCCATCTTCACCAATAATGGGTGAAATGGAAGATAAAGATTCAGTTATTAGTTCTTCCGGCTCAAATTTCTCTCAAAGTCTTTCACCTCCCGTATCACCATTTCAAGTTTCCTCGTCTCAATCTCAAACTGAAGATGATGATATGGTTGAAGAGTTTGTTGTTATTCGCTTAACTGATGCTTGTACAGAGGAAACTCAGATTAAAACTAAGAATTTGGGTGTAAAAAATAAAGAAATTTTAAGTAAACAAAATAGTGTGGAAGCACTTAATAGGAGAAATGTTTTAAAACAAGCAAAACACAGTAGTGGAGCAGCAGAGGAAATTGAAATTGAACTTGAACCCGAAGTGGAAACGGATGGCGGTTATCAACATAAACATCAACAACTACAACAACCTCAACCTAAAACTAACATGAATGGAAACCATTTTGTAGCTGAAGAAACAACTTTTGTCCATTTTAGATCTCATAGCGATGTTGTACGTAAATCGCAAGTTCAACTTGAGGAAAAAGTTGATAAAAATATTGAAAAATATCCTGAGAAAACAAAAACAGGAGGTTTAGTCAAATCGTTTCGTCAACTTGCAGATCAATGGGAAAATAAGAATTCCGACACAACAACAACAACAACACCAACAACAGCTCAATTATCTCAAACAAGGAGAAAAAGTCTTCCAGCAACTGCTTTTCGTCCATTGTCAATAGATGCATCAGTTAGGCCTATTAAAGACAGATCAGTCAGTGTAGAAAGCAGTCAAACAATAACACAAACAAGAAAAATCATACCAACTCAGAGATATGGAAACAAGGGGCCATCAGCGAGTGTTGGAGATCTTTTGAAAATGTTTGAACAACAACAACAACAGCAACAACGAACAAGTAGTGAAGCAACGGCAAATACTAATGGAAAGATGTCACAGAGAAATAATAGCAAAGATGCTATTAATCATGCAAGAATGTCATCGCAAGATTCGACAGCGAGCGAATCCGAAGTATTTTTACCAGCTCATTATGGAAGTGTTAATTCATTGAGTTCAATTGCGCATGACCAGTTTGGATCAATTTCATCTTTGGCTTCGTCCACTAGTATAATCTCGCCGCAGGTGAGTGCTGTATTTACTATTACTTAAAAATTAATTGACTTATTTGTGTGTATAGGAACTTCAACAACTGTTGGATGATGCAAATCAGTCACTTGAAGAATCTGGAACTCCTCAACATGAAATACTTGTAGTGGTGCTTCATAGAGAGATTGCAGGTGGAAGTATTGGAATTACATTAGCTGGAGGAGCAGATTACGAAGCCAAAGAAATAACGGTACACTGAAATAAATTAATCTTATTACAATTTAAAACAAGTTTAATAGAAATTTTCACTAGATTAAAAAACAAATTTGGTGTTTGGTAGCTTAAACACTTGAAATTTAGTAAGGGCAATTAGCATACAATAAACACCATTTTATACGCCCTTTATATACCTGATCCAGCCACACCTTCTTCTCATTTTGTCACGACCTTAACGATGAAGCTCTTATATTACATCAGTCAAAGTAAACGAAGCTCACATTAGAACAAAGATACTGAAAATTTTTCTGTATTTTTAGAATGTTTATATTTAATTTCCATTGATAAATTAAACTGGAATTTATTTTCATTTGGTCATTTTTTTGTAAACTTTCTATTTTGTTTACAAAAAAGAAGCCTGTCAGAATTGTTCTTATGTTTAATTAACATAAAAATAGTCTGAAAATAAGCAACCTGTGCTTAAGTGATTAAGTCGATTGATAAGCTGTCAGAAGTTTGTTTAGTGGCAACTACCCTGCTGTGCATTGCAATTAAAGTTTGAACTTATCATGCACTTCAGCAGACATAAAACTATGAACCGAAGAAAATAAATTAAAGAAAATCAATTTAAAAAACAATTAGAACTATAAATCAATTTCTATATTTTTTGTTTGTTTTAGGTTCATAAAATCATCAACGGAAGTTTAGCTGATCGTGACGGACGAATTCAAAAAGGGGACCGAGTTATATCTTTAAATGGGAAAAATGTAAAAGGGATTACACACAAAGAAGCTCTGAATTTGCTAAAGGTACATTCACTTTATCAAAGAAAAAGTAAAGACCTTGACTAAACTTAACCCTTTTCACCTCTGTTCATCCATCAAGTGGGATTTAATAAATTTTCCCTGTCATTTGTTTAAATAGGCTCCTCGCCCAGAATGTGTCTTGGTTTTGTCCAGAAATACACTTCTAGAAGACAATAAAAAGTCATCACCTGTTTTAAAGGACAATTCGATTCAACAGGGTGATTACATCATTTTCTTAAGAGATAAAAAGGTCAAATTGCTAACTTAACCCCATTTTATTTTACAGTCAAAGTATTTAAGAAACAAAATAAAAATTCTTTAAATGTGGAATTAGTCAAAGATGGCGCCGGATTGGGGTTCAGTTTAGATGGTGGAAAGGAGTCACCTACTGGAGATAAACCGTTGACTATTAAAAAGATATTTTTAGGTAAATAAATATATTAATTTTATTGTTTGTTTATTGTTAATTTAAATTTTATATTTTTTTATAGGTGGTTCAGCTGATAAATGCAAATTACTTAAAGTTGGAGATGAAATACTAGCCATTAATGGTATTGATGTGTCAAATATGTCACGAATTGAAGCATGGAGTTTAATTAAAAAACTACCTGAAGGAAAAATTAATGTGGCATTTCGACAAGGATAAAAAAATAACATTACAAATTACATTTTCTTATATTTTTTTTTTATTAAAACTGACTTTAAACGGGTGCTAAGTGAAACAGCAAATTATTTATTATTTTATGGTTCTTGGAGCTTCTAAGGATGGATTTATATAATTATGAAAAAGTCAAACTTTGTAACATGTAAGAGTTATAAAAAAAAACAGTAATAAAAAAAATTAGTTTAACTGATTATCTTGACGTAGGAACTTTTGTTATTACATATGAGGTGCCCAACCGGGATACATTTGGCATAAATTGTTTTGATTTGTTGCTTCCTAAAATTGCAAAGAGATAAATTCAAAATTTTAAATAAAAAATAATAATAAACTCAGTTCACCTCAATTAGATAGTTGACATGTCCTTCAATTGAAAGTGGCAATCCTTTTGGTTGATTTGGCCGAACTTGGTTCGAGTCAATTCCTTTAAGCCTTTGTTCAATATCACGAACACAATGCATTGCCTGCAAAATTTACATTTTTACAAAATTGCTAATACATATTGAACGTTAAATAAATTACCTTTTCATTTCTAACTTCACCAGTTGTGTTTCTGATTTCCTGAACATTACCCCTATTTCCCACAACAACGCGTGCGCTCCTTGTCCACTCGCATAGCGGATCATGAATAAAAGGCCTCAGTACACTGAAAGTAATAAATCCAATTATTTAGTTAATTAATTGAAATACAGTAAAAACAATTAAGTGCAGTAACCTCATTAAAGTTGCCTTTTGTTTACGCATTACTCGCATTGTCACTTCGCACGCTTTTCTGTAAACACCTTCAGTACCAGTTATGCCCTAAGAAAATTAATCAATTACATCAAATATTAATTGAAATTTATAATTTTGAATAATTTTTACCATTGCATCGACTAAATTCTGTGTCAAACGAAATGGAACTATTTCTGACCACTCAAATTCCATTCCCTGGAAAATACAAATTTTTAATAATACAATACAATTTAAAAATTATTATAAATTAATGTTTTCAGAGATCAATTGGTACCTTATTAAATAAGCAACTAAAATCCACATGTACTATATCACCACAGCTATTATCAAGCAATATATTATCGCCGTGACGGTCTCCTAAACCCAAAATATAACCCACCATACTCATTACAGCTAACGTACGAGCATAGGACAACCTCACCAAGTACCTACAAATAATTCCAACAATAAATTTCTTTCACATATAAAATTCAATTTTATGTTTTACCAAGCAGTGGGATCTAAAAACATTTGTAGAAACCATTCACTGAGAACTGGTGGATAAAGACGGATGTTATCTTGAAACATTTTTAATTTTAACCTAAAAACAAATAAAATTTATATAGGATCACCATAAAAAAGATGTATTCAATCGTTTACGCAACTCTAAACTATCCTTTTTGTCTGGTTTTCTTAGCACATGTCCTGGGATTTTCTTTTCCGCGTAAAGTTTACGAAAGATTGTAAGTATTGTTGTCAATCCTGGAACCCATTCTATTAAACCACATTCTTCGTTCAATGGAACAACAGTCTTTAAAAATAATACAATGTCAGAATATTTAATTTTTATCTTCATTTTTAATAATTACGTATGTTCGTAGATGCAACTGTCTTCGTCTTGCTTCTGGATCACGTAGTAAAAGTTTATTAACTAAGGCATTAAATTCCATTAAACGACAATCTTTACGCAGATCGTCCTAAATAATTACAAATAAAGTAAATAACAATGCTAAAATTCAACTAAATCAACTTACTTTAGGTTTGCACATCATTGCGTACAATTTTCCGTCACTTCCTCGCAGTGAAATTTTCTTCGGTTTTGCCAAACTCTGCATAATTTCCACCTAAATGAGATGAATAATTCATGAGTAATAATCCCCATTTCAGTATATATTACTGAAAATCACCCTATCTTCAATTCCTTGAATGTACACAAGTTCCTGAGAAAATGGATTATGATTAGAGCAGTCCGAGTGCGAGTATGGTAAATTTACAGTCATTGCAGACTGTAATGGTAACATAATCTTGCTAAATGATCTAAATAAACAAAAATATTACAAACTTGTGCAAAATGTTTTATGAATGTTATACTTCTGATTCAAAAGCCTTTCAATTCGCAAACCACGTTCTCGTATACTAAAAGCGAGTTTTTTATCATCGCAACAATTACTCAATTGTAAAAATGCATCAACAAGATGAGTTACATCGTCAAAAAATTTCTTTAGACTACTGTCTAGATTGATTGCACATCTGAAAATCTTATAGAATTGTTGTGCTCTGATTGGATAAGATGACTGAAAATAAATTAATTATTATATAAAATTCAATTAATTTAAGATTAAAAATCAAAAAACCTTTGACACTGCAATTATTTGCCACACCGCTTGTTGAGGATAAGTGACCATTAATTTAGCTATAATATCCTACAATACCAAATTCAAATTAAAAAAAGAAAAAATAAGAAATATAAGTTATAATTAACCGTTAATATTTTAAAAACGGCTGGATGAGAATGACAAATCCTGGAAACCAATTGTGGAAATGCAATGAGAAATTTATGTGGTGCTAAAATTCGAATATTTTCATGCATCTGTAACACCAAAATTGTTTTAATGAAAATGCATTTGTTTAAATGCAAACAGATCTGTATTACCAAACGATTGACTCTATCCAAAACTGTTTTCACTTCTCCTGACTGAGCATCAGGTTGACTACCTAAGTCTAACCATATACTTAACATTCGTGGCATAGCTTGATAAGCAAAATGACTATCAAATTGTAAGCATTTCCTATAAGCTTCTACCATACGCGGAATCAAGGACCTAAAAAGAAATAAATTACTGATAAGTAAATGAAATTTTTTATTAAATTGAGTTAATTATATATTTATGTACCATTGTTTTGTCTTAGCTTCAGGACTGTAAAATACTCGATCCAAATACTGCGCGAGATAGAAGTGAGCATCTTCCCATTGTGGATCAATAGTTTGCACTTCAGTGTACATCTTCACCGCAGTTTTAGTTTCAACATTCCCTGACTCTTCACTGTAGCGTACAAGCTGCAATTTCGACTATTTTGAACGATAACAAGAAATATAAATTTTTAATTTAAAATTGATAAAATTAATTTAAATTATAAATACTTTGGCATATAGTAGCTTTTCTTCTTCACTTAATTGTCTCATATTAGGACTCTCGAAATGTTCTTGTAATCCTCTTTGAAGACATAACAAAGCTTGTTCTTTTTCTAATTTATTCCAGTGCCATTTAGCGTATTCAAGGAACGTTTCTTTCAATTTAAAATTCGATGCCTCCAAAAGACAACTGTATGCATGTTGCATATTACCGCTCCTAAAAAAAAAATGTGTATAATGATAAAATACTCAAATTTGTCATTTTTTAACTTACTTCCTAGCTGCTTTAGCACTTAGCAACCAAGAATGACCGATTTGATTATCGATACAATTTTTTAAATCTGGAAGTTCTTTTTTGGCCAAATCAAAAACCACTCGACGTAAACTCAAAATCGGTTCAATGTGTCGCAATGATAACTAATTAACAAAATTCAAAAAATTTAACAAATTTTTCATTTTTTATTAGAAATTATAAGAAACGAAACCTGAATAAACTTAATGCGAGAATCCCATTGATTTATTAAAGCCGTTGGGCTAAGAAATTTACGCTCTCTCACGTCATGAGGTAATGTTTCAGTAAATTTGAGAAAAATTGTCATGCCCTTTTCTACTTCATTCAGCATATGTAATCTAAAAAATAAAAAACAAATTGAAAATCTGATAAAAATAAAATATGCAAAAATTTATAAACCTGATCAAATATTCGTAGCCTCTTTGATAAGCAAAATTTTCCATTCCGGCAGCTGATAGTGGCCCCATCTGTTTCACTACAATATTTTCTAGTGATTTCACAAACTTAGGTTCATCCCTTTTATAAGCAGAGAGAAGAAGTTCACCGATGGCTACACCAGAACTACAGAGACTAATGTCGTCTTCCTAAAATTTAATCATTATCAAATTGTTTACTCTAATAATTCAAACAACTAACCGTTTTTAAAAAACTTTCTAAACTAGACCAATCACCGAGCTTCCAAGCAGACTCAACTAGGAATTGATTTAATCCATTTCTCCAATTTGGCCTACAATTCAATTAATTAATTAATTTTAAAGAAAATAAAATACCGAGATCCAAATCAATTCATTTATACTGTTTTGCTAGAACTCCATTAGCATATGTCAGCGCCGTTGTTGGTTGGCCTAAACTCATCAAAGATCTCAGTATTCCTTGGTAGTGTTTTAATTCGCCTGGTTGTCGAGAAATAGCTTGTTCATAGCAGGAGAAGGCATCTTGAAATTGGCCTAAAAATCAAAATAATAATAATCATAATAATAATAATAAAATTAATTTAAAATTGTAAATACCTGTACTCTCATGAATTGAGATTTTATCAGTTAGTTGTAATTTATCTTTACGAATTGCAGCTAAACCTGCCACAGCATCTGGTTCGTCCAGTGCAATATACAGCTTCTGTAACATTTCTAAATAATGCTCTTGAGATTCTGGTTTATTTCTTATATGGAATTCACAGTGCATTATAGCTCGTGTATACGCTTGGCAGTCATAAGAAGTTTTCAGTAATAATTCTTCAGGTATTTTCTCTAGAAATTTCTCAACAGCTTTGAAGTTTACAACTACGTAAGAAAATAATGTAAGCAAACTATGAATTATAATTTAATTTTTGTTTACTTTACGTGGATAGTTATTCATGGAAGTAACTTTTGTAAGCCATTTTTTTAAGAAATCCAAAACAGAGAAAACAGCTTGTGTACTCATGTGAAATACATCTGGTCGAGTTAAGAGAACATTTCCAGTTACACCATTATGATTTAAAACTGTAAGTACCTCTTTTTCAATCTAAGCAAATAAATTCAATTAATAATATTAATAAATAAAAAAAATTATGTAAGTGTCAAATATTTACCTGATCTTTTTTGTGACTTTGATTGTCATCAATCAAAGCGTATAGCAAAGCATAAGGTAAAATAAATAGAGCAGTATTAACATCATATTTAACTAACGTGTGACATGCTGAAAAAACCTGTGCTGCATCTTTTTGCTTTACCTAAACGGATATATAGAAAAAAATAATTATAAAATCAAGTAGATTTCATACGTGCATTTTCTATACTCTAATAATTAAATCCTCGCACCACGCGCAGACCCAATCTTTAAATGTTTTTATTCCGTTATTGAAGTAAATTGGATACTGATATTTAGTAGGTTGAGAATCGACTGAATACCTAAATAATATTTTTATTTATTTATTAAAAATTATGTTATTTAATTAAGGAAACTTAAATTACTTTGTGTTGAACATCTGTTGTAAGATTTCTTTACTATCTTCGGGTATTCTATCCCAAAGTTGTGATGAATGTTTTTGAGGATCATCACTAGGTTTACAATTGTAAAATGGCAACAACACTTGAATTGCGTATGCAGAACAATTCTAATAAAAAAATAAAATACAAATTATTCTTTCAATAAAAACAATTAAAAATGAGAATAATTAAAACAAACCTGAACTCTTGGTCCTTCGGCAGCTAAAAATGATCGTACAAGTTCGAGTATTAAGTCAAAAGCAAAATTTTCTTCTAGTACATCACAATAAATCTTTGTCATATCAGTATTATAGTTATTATCAATTTGTAATCTGAGAATTAAGAAAAAAAAGAATAGAATTTGATGGTAAAAAGCTTGAAAAAATTTCAACAAACCTGCCAGGATCAATAGCACCTAATTCACCAAGACATTCTCCAATCAATGACCGAATACGAGTATCAGTTTCTCTGCAGCTAACAATCATCTAGAAAAATAAATAATTAACATGTTTGACTAATGCTTTTGTTAATTTAAGGTACTTACAGTTTTAATTAATTGCGAAATAACCGAGTCAAGCGATTCATTACCTAAAATTAACTCGAGAAGAAATTCCTTATAAGTTCGAAGAAAAAACTTGAGTTTCTTAAACCCCTGAATTCGAACATCTAAATTTTCGTGAGTTATATTCTTTAAAGAATACTGTAAAATATGTCGAAATTCTTCTTGATTAGTTGGCTTAGTGTTGTGTGCTTCGAGGACACTATTCACATCAATCAATTCGGAAATGTCAGGAAGTAAATACAAATCCTTGAAGTATAATTTGTTACTCTCCCTAAAACATCAAGCATTAATTTAAATAGCAATACTTTATTTGACTTTTACTTACTTTTTCTCCACAATTAAATAGTTATAAATACGTGAAACCTCTTCGGGTTTCGTTTCCAACAGAGTCAAGAGAGGAACGACAATCGAACTTAATAATGGGCCCAATGAAGCCACTTCAAGACTAAATTAAAAGATTTTTGGTTAATATCTGAAATAATTTTCTTTCAAAAATTAAATCTACTTTTGCACGAATGTCCACCATGTAGTACACACCAAATCAACTAACTCTGGTTCTTGATACTGTAATGAATACCTTAGTGTTGCTATAACTTTAGATCGAATAGGTGTAATGTATTTTGATCCCATTATTTCAATTAGTTTGGATAAACTTTGTAAAGTCTGAAAAAAAATTGATTTTTAAAACATTTTAAAATAAATTCTGGTAAATATTTACAAGTTTTTTATCAGCTAATGATATTGATGAATTAAGAATCTGACTATCAAAAAAACACAAAAACCCGAGAAGTCGAGGATGAAGGAGTTCAGCCTAAAACGAAATTACTTTCTTATAATCACTTAAAAATTAAATTTAGATTTTAAATTCTACCACATCTCTAAGAGTTTTAATCGGTGTCTTCTCTTTATTACTAGAGTCAACATCAGATGCTAACAATGCTATAAGTACAGCACTAGCCTGATCGTAATGAGTACCAATACGCAACAATATTTCATTGAGAACACTTTGATAATCGCCTTTTAACAACACACGTGTACTTACTCCAGCTTCATTCTACATCAAGAAAAAAAATTCATTCGTTAAATATGGATATAAATAAGCGAAATCTTGTTTATGTACTCACTGATACAAATTTTAAAGCAGCAAACATTTGGTCGCGTGTAACAAAACATGCTAAATAAATATAGATGTCTTTAATGTGGATCTGCAACATTTCTTTTATGCTCATCGCTACAATATTAGCAAAGCACTTAAGCAATGCAGAAGATTCTTTATTTGCTTGAGCTGCTATAAATGGCAACAAGTATTTCAGAATACTCTAAAAAAATTAAACCAAATCTTTTATTTCCAGATTATAAAAATATTCGTCAAAATGTAAACATATTTACCTTAAGAAAAATCTTTTTATCTGGAAATCCAAATGTCAATCCAACAGAATCCAACATTTTCCCAACAGAAGCTATATTTATTTGTTCCAGTTCGAGTAAGTCTTTGCATAAATACTAAAATATTTATAAATTAGTTTTTTAAGTTGAAAATAAATATAAAAAAATTGTTTACTTCGCAAATTAGTTTCTTAAATTGCACATAAATATTTGTTATACTGCATTTTCTAGCTGTAGCAATTCCATTTAACTATAAAAATTAATTATAATCAAATCAAATAAAATTAAACAAAACATCAAATAAAAATAAATATACTAAAACTAAAATGCATTACATGAAAAGTTGCACTTGCTGAACGAAGAATTCTGGAAGAAGTAAGATTTCGAACCAAAATATTAATAGACCATCCCATTAAATCTGTATCATCAACAACACTAGAAGAGATTAGAATTAATATTTCATCTAATATTAGACACAAAAAAATGCTTACCTTCCTAATTGTCCAACCAAACTCAAAATTGAATCTTGTTTTGTTGAATCCGGACTATTAGCTGCGTTACTAAATGCATTTGTCAGCCGCCCCGTTATAGCATCTAACATCAACGGCGATATCGATATGATGTTTACACACAACGGAAACTCCAAACTGGAAAATAAGAGTTTATATTAAATCGTATGACTAAAAATGTCGCCTTTAATTCATTCACTTGAAGCTGTGGCGTACGACTGCATCATCATCTTCTACAAAGTCCATTAAAGA
>JAQFZN010001217.1:0-17653 GCA_034687075.1 Geophilus carpophagus | reverse complement strand
CATACTCTTTCGACTTGACAATGCTGATAAACTCCAAAATATAGATACCGGTTCTCCATCAGGATTAAGACGACTTCCATGTTGTTTTGCATTATTTGCATCAGCCTTAAAAATGAATAATAATTTTTTCTTATAAATTAGTAAATTAATTCGATTTACATATGTCAACACATACATGAGTTTGAAAATGAACAACTGCAGATCTTTTCGCATGATTGGGATATAATTTAGTAACCTTCCCGAACTTAGAGAAATGTTTCTTTAAAAATTCTCCAGACATAAATTCAGGAGGAATTCCATGACATATTACAGATTTTAACTGATTAATTTCTTCAGCTGTTGCAGTTCGCGATTCACGTTTTGCCACTGCACGAACATCTTTTTCCTCTGAACTTTGATATCGCTTTTTTGTATCTGAAATCAATAAACAATTCATGTAATTATAACTTTAATTTTTTTTTCAATAAAAAAAAAAAAATAAATACCTTTAGACTCTTTGAATTTCGAAGTACGAAGTCCGGCTAGTGCTTGACTAAATAAACCGCCAGATAATTTACTTCGATTTAAATGTGGTTTTTTAAATCGTGGATCACTAGGCGCTTCTGATTTTTTTAATACTTCTACTTCCATCGTAGGATTTTTACTAGCTGCTTTTTCTGCATACGTGGGCTCATATCTAGTAACTGTTTCACTAGTCACGGGTAAATCTGAACCGCCAAAAATCGATTTAGATAAAGGTTTAGGAATAGCAAAAGTTGTTTGTTGATTGGGAATAGCTGAAGAGTTTTGAGGAGTATGTGTTAAATTATGCCCACCAAATATACTAGGCACTGGTGCTGATGACGTTGAAGGGAACAGTGTAGAAGCTTTAGTAGTCGTTGTGCTAGTAGTTGACTCCGTCCGCGGCGAATTAAACTGATAAAAAATCGGTTGTTCTGAAGTCGTTGTTGCAACATGTTTTGAACCAAAAATGTTGGTCTGACGCAATTGTGAACTACCTCCAAAAGGATTTGAATTAGTTTGCCCAAACGAATTGGAAAAAGTACCTCCAAAAGGATTAGTAGTGGCTCCACAAACTGGAATCGAAGAAGTTCCGCCAAAAACGTTTGAACTAGTTCCAGTAAAAGGTTTTGCAAAAGTCACAGTTTTAGCACCAAATAGGTTTGTTGGTTCTCTTTTTACTGAATCTGTTTTCGGTTGATTATGATACTGAATAGGAGGTCCAGCAAGAGTATTTGTATGACTAAAAGTTGAGCTTTCTGCTGATGTATTACCGAAAACATTTTTGTTTGCGTTTAATTCAGCAAATGTTGATGGAGTTTGGCCAAATAATGGTTGTATATTTCGATTTGATGACGACGTTGACGACGGTGGTAAGTTAAAAACAAATTTCGATGGTTCTGCCGATGATGATGTGGTTGTTTTTTGTGGTTGTTGCATGTGATTAAAAGCAAAAATGTTTTTGTTTGCGTCTGTTGTTTCCTTGGGATTTGCACCGCTTTCTGGGGGTTTGTTGTTTCCAAACATCTTCGTATTTAGAAGGCAACTATATTAAAATTAAAATATAAATAAAAGTTAATAATTTAAAAGTTGAATGTCTTTCGATTATATGTACTGTAAAATGTTGATAAATCTCAAATTACGAGATAGATAGCGCCATTTGTATATTTGAAACTACGAAATATGTTATGACGTACTAGATGACGTAGAACTTGATGGATAATGCCACCTGGTTTAAAAAATAAATAGTTCAAAATCCGTCACTAGATGGCATTATTTTTATTGCTACCATTTATTCATGTTTTACTTTAAAAACGTTATATAAATTGAGTAAAAATTGAGACCAAGTTATACTGCTTACAACAACTATACGATAAACATAGAAAGTTGAATTTTTGTTTGTGTAAATTAATGCTAAATGAACAACACAAATCCAATGTGAATCAAAACTTATGCCGATAATGTAAAATTTATTTTACCAAAAACTTATTCCAAGTAAAAGTATTTGCAATTATAATTACAAGCTTAACAAAAATTAATTTACAACTGATTAAAACATCAGAATAATAATGAAATTAAAGAAAAAAAGAATTAATATATACAAAGTCATGTAACACTATTACACATAAAGGCAACAATATATTTATTTTCCACCAGTTTTGAGCATTCAAAGCTATTTGAATTATTCATTCTTTTCATAGAGAAATTAAAAACAATCCCGAACGTATATACAAATACAGTAGCATTACAAATATTTTTGATCAAAATATTAATACTGTTTATGGTACCAGATGTAATGCCATTATTTAGAAAAAAGTTTAAAATGAAAATGAATTAATTATCTTTTAAAACGCAATTTCATATCTCGCCACAATAATATTCATCATAAAATATAAAAGAGTAATTATTAGAATACTAATTCTTTAATAATATTATATTTATATAATAAAATAATATATTAAAATATTCATTAACCATTATTTTTTTCGTCCAGTCCTTCAATCAACCATATTATAATTGTATACAATTAAACTCCTCATCATGTCAGAAAACACCTGCATTTATAATATACTTTAATAATATAACTCTTATTGCTGCTACGACAAACAAGCATAAAAATATGTCTTCTTATTTTATGATCAAAGTAAGTCGTATGATATAATAAAATCATGCTTTTAATTTAAACGGTCATGGCAGAAGATCCATACTGTCGTGTGATAGTGTGTCATCTAAATTAGTACTTCCAGTCGAGCCATCGGGTGGTGATGAGAGCATAGGATTACCATTAATGACGCTGTAGTCTTCTTCCATCAAATCATAGGCCGGTGATGTATCACATTCCTGTTTGTAAAGAGGTAAAGTATCTGGTTCTTGTTTTATAAGAACATTCATTATTTGGTTTATTGATGCGGCACGCCATGTTGTTTCAGAACTGGGCACTCCTAATTGATCTTCCAAATCCTAAAATATCAACAAATTTATTATATTTTTTTATATTTAATTATTTGAATTTATGTTATAATTACTCTTATCCGAAGTAACAATTCTCTGTTATTTTGTTCCAATTGTCTTTTCCTTTCTTCAGAATTTTTCATCCTCTTCACTTCATCTTTCAACTTCTTGATATAATCGACTGACGCTTTCAAAATGGTTCCTTTGTTTTGCTTAACATCCCGAACAAGTTCGTAATATCTAAAATTTAAACTCAACTGCTGACAATTGCTCAATTTAACAATCGTTAACAATTACCGTTCATTATTCTTAGGTAAAAGGTCACCGAGTTCTTTTATCCGGTCATTGATATTAAACCGCCTTCTCCTTTCAACTGCAAAATAAAGAAAATAAAATAGAAAATCATTAGTAATAACATTTTATTAGTTAATTCATTCGTTTCACTGACTCATATTATGGGTGTCTTTCTTTTGTCTATCCTTAACAAGAGCCTTATATTGAGCATCAGAAATTGGACATTCTAAATCTTCCTTTATGGGCGGCAAATCAGCTGGACAAGATGAAGAAGTTTTACCATTCATCGGTTGTAAATTCAACACATCTCCAAATATTCCAAGATTTGGTACAGTGCTTGAATGCCCACTATCATCAGCATTGATAAGTTCCCATATATCATCAACCTAGAAATAAAAAAAAAAATAAAAAAAATATATATAATCCAACAAATTTTCCACTGCAATTTCATATAAATTTTGTCAATAGCATCATCTGTTATGCTCAGGGCCCTCTTAACACATTTAGGCGCCCTGGGCTAATTTAAAAAAAAAAAAAAAAAACTTTATGAGATGATGCTGGCCAGGGCGCCCTATGGCGCCCCTTAGCGCCCCTCGGTGCATGGCGCCCTAGGGCTGCAGCCCTTTTAGCCCAATGGTTAAGGTGGCACTGGTTACGCTTATGTTGTTATTCTATAAATACCACTAGTATATGCCTGTCATTAACCATCAATTCCTATAATTTATAATTAATTTGCTTTCATCCACTACATTATCAGAACCCAGGACAAGGATCTTACATGATTTCATCAACAAACACCTGCTGCAGGTGCCATTTTACTTAGTCATAAACTCCATTTGTATATCTAACCATTAAAAATTCAAGGTTATAATTTTAGTCTGGTCCCTCCAATCCTCCCATCTATTTTTAAAATATAAAGCAACTAAAAAAGTCATTAATAAAAATAGATTTTAATCTATTCAAGTCAAATAAATTCATTAAATAATCTCATTATATTTTTGGTAATCATTTTGCCAAATTTTATTGCGTAATTCTTATCAATCGATTTTTAGTGCGAAATCAACAACTAAGTGCAGTTTTCAACTTGTTATCGTAATGATTTACAACTTGACAAAAACAAAAGAAAAATAGATGAAATGCAGTCCGAGTACAGTGATAACAGATGTCACTCACATTTCATATACGTATTCTTTCCTTCCTTGCCAAGTTTTTCTGACCTATCAAGTTTGAACTTCAAGTCAATATTTTTTATCGCATTGGCTGATAAGTCAAATCCACTATTGTTTGCAACAAAATGCAAAAGTAAGCCAATCATTATCAAGATGTGGACTTTAGAAAGGCTAGTTGAAAAACAAGGGAAAATATTATTGAGGCCAACTGATCTCAAATTGAATTTTAATTGCAAACATGTGTGAAAAAATTTGACCCAGCAAAAACAAGTCAAAGTCAACAGATTTAATTTCAATAACCCTAAATTAATGTACATTTTACAAATTTATGTTCATGATGACCTTGAATTAACACATGTAGTGTGATAAACAAACCAATTATTAAGCCATTTTGATTATTTCAAAAAATAAAATCAAATTGTAAAACAATTAAATAGCGTCATAGCCTACTAAACTAAATTCAAGTTATGATACCAAAATTATTTTATAAAACTTGCATAAATTTAATTTAATTTGAAAAAAATTATTTAACGTAGAAAAAAATAGACATAAATTACAGTACCTGTCTGTGGCAACTTTTGCCCTTAACAGCTGGCATAAATACAGTAATTGTTGAAGCAGGCATGAATGCAATGTGTTTGTGCCAACGGTTCAGTGGAACGACGTTCAACAGTTTAACAAACCAACTTTCTGATACTTGCAACGATAAGTTGGCGAATTCCCTCCGTGCCTACCGCAATGGATGACGAGCTTCCGAATCCAAATTAGGAATTTTATCACTGAACCACAATTTCTATCATATCATAACGATTACAACCCGTTTCATCTGATTAGATTATTTAAATGATACTTATTGTCATCTCTCACCTCGATGTTTTAAACCTTATATCCAAACAATTTCCTACTAAAATTTATTCCGAGAAATGTCTCAGATCACAAATATCAATTTCATTAAACTCAGCTTGCAGATCAATTCAAACACCTCAATTTTATATACAAATTCGCTACGATAGCTAAATTTTTATTTTAGATATCTATACATATTTTAAAAAAATTGTTTTTTTACTATCTTTTCTTTTTTTACCATTTTCGATAAACATTTTTATCATTGTGCAATTATTTTCGAATCAAAAGTTGCACGATTTACCATTTTTCTAACTGAATTTTAAAACTGAGTCATTTTCTTATCAACAAAAAAAACATTTCCCTTATTTTTCTAAATAATAAATTACTTGTTGCTAAGTAGGTAAATCCGGTGTATAAACAAAATTAAATTTAGTTAACTATACGCTTTTGCATAATCTCAATACTATTAGTGCAAAATTCATAAATTTACATCTTCAGTAAAATATGCACAAATGTACTTACATCCGATGCCACACTTGTCGCTGCAGAACTCTCCAACGTAGCAGCAGACTGAGGACTATTAGGATCGTTAAAATGAACCGTGTTGTTGCTACCTAGGTTGATTGCTGCAACCATCCTACCACCAGCAAAAGCATTTGTTGCTGTTCCAGCAGCAACAGCATTGCTTGATGGTAAAGAACGTGTTGCTACAGGTGCCATTTGTTTTCCGGTTAAATATTCCTTTACTTGTCGTTGTTGGCATTTGACTACGTGATAACGTGTTGGATTTTCCAGTTGAGATCGAACCTTATAAAGAAAGATTTAAAAAATTAATTTTTAGTTCATTCACTTTAATTACCAGAACATTCTTTCACAATTTTTATTTTTAAATCAAATACGTAAAAAGAAAAGAAGTATGTTGAACCAATATTCAAGGTTAGCTATTTTTAAAATACCAAATCTATTTATATAAATCTACTAAAATAAAAATAAGAAAGTGTTTTAAGAAATTAGAACCTACATAATTCAATTTAAATAATTTTTTTAAAAACCTAATCACTTCCCTTTACAAAAAATAAGGGGAAATTATGCAATCGGAAAATACATTTATTTAAATGTCAATAGTTCATCAACTTAAGAAACAAACAAATATTTATATCAAAGATATAAATTGAGTTCTTCTTATCACCTGTAAAATTTGGATTGGTACTTCCGCAGGGGAGGGAATGAGACTTTGAATGTTCAGAGGTTCCGATGGAAGCGATGATGGCGCATTTAGTTGTTGGTTCATAACCATTTGTTTATTTCTTTCCTCCTCATCATGTGTCTGTAACTTCTGCAAATGTTGTCGCATTTGTGTTCTCGAAGTCATATTTGTTTGCTTCAAACTTGGAGGCGGACTGTAAAAAAAAAGAGAAAATAATTAATATTTAAAAAAAAAATAAATAAAAAATTCCGCCATTAAAATCTTAAATTTTAAAAATAACCGTAACAAGCAACCACAGCCTACCCGATAGGAAAGGCCTGCATACAAGGTTCAAAAACACCAACTTTTAAATTATTTTCTAAATTATTTTCATTTGCAACATCAATTCTTGAATTTCTGCTTTGTTTATCACTTTGAGAAGAGGAAACTGCTAAACGTTGATGACGTATTGAATCTTGAATTGGGCGGTTATCGCCGACTAAACTCAAACTAGGAGTGCTGTTACCTAAGAAGTTTGATTTTGGAACTGTTAATTTATTCTCACCATACCGACATGGTGCACTTGTACTACTTCGCAGCTGTAGTAATCGTGGATCAAGTAAACACGGCTCACACTTAAGCAGATTTTCAAAATCCTCATCAACAGCCGATAAACGTTTAGCACTGGTTTCATTAGCATCATTTCCATCACTAAATCTACACGCGTTATTAAACGGCACCTTGTTTAACCTTATATCGCCACCACCATCAGAGGGAGTAATTAAGTCACCAAAATGTTTGCTCAACATTACATCATCAAAATCCATTTGCATTTCATCCATTCTTTTGATAAGTCTCATAGCAAGAGCGAGTCGGCTAGTCTAGTAGTCAGGTTTTGTGTTCCCAATTGAACTATGCTTTTGAGTTTTCAATTTCGGATAATTGGTTCCTCGAAAAACACGGTCACCCGTCTTCAGTTTACATCGGGAATAGAATGACTCAAAAACATGGCCTGGTTAACACACTTCTACTAAAAATAATCTGCAGCTATTTTTCAATTGGCGTTAAGCCAAAACAAATTGAAAATATCGCACGTTGCCGAATACATATCGGTAGCAAATAATAGTCATCGGTGGGAAGTAGAATGGATGGTAGTCGATTGGGAAATCATAAATTAAAACAAACAAAGAAACAAAAAACTTGCGTAGATAATTTCATTTCTGTTGAAAAGCAAATGTTTCATGCTCTTTTTTTATAGTAATTTACGATATTCTTTATTTAATTTAATAGTAGCAATTTATCCTTATTACTAAGAATTTATGCTTTAATGTTTTAAAACAAGTTGATTTGTGTGTCAAGCATGTAAAGCACTCCCTAAAAACATATCAGAAAATATTCGTTTTTTTTCGTTTTTTTTTATTTATATCTGTTGTTATCAATTCTGAAATTGTACTTTACTATTAATTTTATCTTAATGTCCTTTAACATAAAATTTGTGTAGTTAAAAATGTAAAGTGGGAAAATTTTATTTAATTTTTATAAAAAAAATATTCAGAAAATTTAAAAATCTAAAACTAGAAAAATTAATCGAATTTATTCTTTAGATACACTGCATTTTTCAGTTATCTAATGTAAATCAAACCAAATCTCCCCCAAGAGTTCGCTCAAACAGGTGGTGTCAAATTCAACCCACATCTGGTCGCTCTCGGAGGGAAAAAATTCACTGAATCTGCTTAAAATAAAAAAATTTCTGATATATGCATTTTACATCCGTGTATTTGTACATTTGCTTTCCTTTGCGCTTTCTGCTTTTTGTTAAACAAAGTTTAAACTAGAAATATTATTTATTACCTTGCTTGTACATCAAGATACAAACAAGCAATTTATTTTATCTCAACTGTAAACTAGTTCTGTCATGTTCCATTCTTTAAATAACAACATGTCACATCACTTGTCACGTATTCCAAATCCTAATATATTACAACAAGTGTCCTTTGGCATATCTACAAAATGATTATTATTAGATTGACATTTCATGATAAAAAATATTTCAAAAATTTTCAACTAATTTTTGTACAAACACACATTTGCATGAAAATAAAAACATATTTAAAAAAACTAATTAAAAATGACGTGAAATGTGCCCTTGGCATTACACCATTAAATTAGCCTCAAAAAGGGAGCAACCTAAAAACTGAAAGTTGCGAAATAAATTCAATCCTTGTATAGTTTAGCGATATATTTTACCTTCAATCATAAAACCCTTTGATCCTATACAATGATCTGATAAAGTCAGAAAGAAATAAACATTTTCTGATACGTAAATAATTATTTATTAAGTCTATTGTTTTCTTACCTTGTTTATCACTCCATAACATCCGAATAGCACTAAATTATTACTTCTAACTCTCAACAAATGTGATTTACCAAAACTACCTAAGTACTAAATTTAAATTCTTATTTACCGGTTTAGACTGTGTTTATAAGGGTTTAGCAACGTTGAAAATAAACGTATGTTGTCATGTCAATCGCTTTTCATACCTCAATATTGCACTTAACGAGCAGTGATGTTGAGTTAGGCTTATTTAAATAACACTGAACTTTTAATGCTATACACCGAAGTTAATAACAGTGCAAAAAATCTGTTTCCGGTTAAAATTTTTCCTAAAGTTTTGTTTGAGTTTAATCATTAATGGTAAACTAGGTCATGAATCATAATAAATGCAAATAAATAGTAACGAGTACATTTTAATTTTGAAATGTTTTAAGTTTACTACTCTGGCATTGTCAGATTTTAATACACAAATTGAAGATTGCCATTTTTTTAGTTTAAAATTTTCCGTGGGTGTATATGATTTCTCTTACCTTTCTTTAACCGGTTGTGCTTCGATCGTTGGGTACGCAGATAAGACTAAAGTGTTTTCCCAAGATGATGGTAAGGATTTGGTCAGATCCCAATCACTTGGCAATTGATCGAAGTTTAAATCAATACCTGATTCGTGCATCGACTCCATTGCATTTAGGTTAAATTCAAAAACTGAGATGGTTGTGATTTCTAACTTAATCCCAACCAACACCTACAACGAAAACACGTGAAAATTCCCCACTACCTTTCATGTTTCGTTTAGTTACTTGGGGGCGCTAAAATCGTGGCCTTGGTGTAAACTATTGTAATTGGTGAGAAATGAAGTCATAATTTAGTTTACCATATAAGGGAGAATGAGTTCATCAGTATTTCCCCGAAATGAAATCAATGTATATAATAAACGATGTTTTTCATATTCTAAAGGGAAAGTATGCAGGAAATAAGGGGGAAAAAATAAAGTTGGATAAACGATTAAGTAAATGACACATTAAATAAATTGTAAAGTATTAAAAATTAATACTTTATCAAGAAATAAATAAAATCATTCACAGAAAAATACTCTTAAATGTATGTATTCTAAAAATTTCAACTAAAATTAAGAAGCCAACATGCAAAAACATCTATGATATTGGAATTAATAAAATGTTGTTTTTTACTGATGACATTTTCAATATTAATCTCTTGAATACAAATGAAGTATAATGTTACCAGGATGTAGATAAGAAAATTGATAAAAACAATATTTAGTTCTAGATTAATAAAATAAAGCAGTCTTTAAAGTGTAATAATGTCAGTTTCAGCAGAGTAAAAATACACCTCAAAAACATAGTCGATAAGAATGTATTTCACTTAAATCAAAGACAAAAGTTGGCGCTGATGATGTAAATTTATAAGTAAAATAAATTTATTTCTATTTAAAAACTTAGTACATTTTGTCTGCTATGCACTGTAAATGTAGTAGTAAAACAATTATATCAAATAAACACAAAATTTAATTACATGTAACTGAAAAACTTTCCATCAATTTTAGATTTTAAAATCTCACATAAGCTATGGACATTTTAAATTTTTTATTGCAAGAAAGTGATTCTTTTGTATCAGTAGCAGGTCTTTTTGGCTGTAAATTTTTTTCTTTATCAGCACTTTTTAATAGTTCTTGTAATTCAATATTTGATATTTCCAATCCGTCTAAATTATGACTTAAATTTTCCGTTTCATTATTCATATGTGCATAGGAATGAATCAAGAAAACTGTTGGTTCTGTGGTTGATTGAATTGGCAATCCTTGATTGCACTCAATTAACGATGATGACAATTCTTCATTACTAGTAATAGGTACGTCTTTTTCGGGATCGCTTTCAACAAATATACGGACAGAAGATGAATTTAAGTTTTCGACAGTAAACTCGTTATTTTTCTAATATAAAATTACATGTTAATAGAGTTTAAAATAAAATTGTTGTTTCTTTTTACATTACCGTTTTTGGGGGAATAATTGGAGTTGCATTCGCTTTTAGAATTCTTTTTCCTGATCGCATTTGAAAAGAATCTTCAGGAAAGTGATCACTGCAGACTATCATTGTTCTAGACGGTATAAAACCTTCACGGTTAACTATTTTCATCCATTTCTGAGATAATTCAGGCCGATGAGTAGGAAATCTAATTTAAAGAATTTGTTTTTACATGTTTTTGATGTATTACAAATTATAGTTACCTATGAAATGTGAGGTCTGATTCGTAGTCACTTGCATTTTCACAACCATTCACAACACATTTTGTTCCTAATTTGATGCTCATATTTGGATAGTGTGATAAAATTATTTAACTGAGCAGAATTGCTAAAGAATACAATGCAAGAGAATCAACAAAATAACGAAATGCAAAGCAAAGTGGATGTTACATTACGCGCCATCTGTTGGCAGAAATCACAATATAAACTTTCATTTTTTATTTATTTGTACACAATATTTTCTAAAAGGTCAAAATGTTTACAAAAGAACGAATCTAGGTCGCTTTTCAATCATTGATAATGGACTTGATACACGATACTTTGAAGATACTGAAGCAGTTCTTGAAAAAAAAAATGTAAAATATTTAAGAAAATTTCTCAATCCATTTAAATCTTTTGAGCGCTTACTGGCAAACAAGTTCTAATGCAAGTTTTGTATTTTTTACTCGGGAATGATTACTACCATACAATATAAACTCTCTGTCATAGCACTAGAAAAAAGATAAAATACAATAAAAATAAGGGCAATAAATTTCGCTTTCATTAATATAAAATCACCCACTTTTCTCAAATATTTTGCTGCTGTTTCTGGTTCATCCAACGTCAAACATAAAGATCCCAACAATCGTAAAGTAAGAATAACTTCACTACTCGCTTGGCCAAAAATGTTGCATCTCTTTGACAAACTGTTTTTTAATAATTCTTTTGCTTCCTATTAAAAAATAACGCGTTATAATTGTATGAAATCAAGGTTGAACGAGAAAACAAGTCCCGTTCAACCTTGGTATGAAATACTGTACTGTAAACTAAATTAATTCTATTTTACTTCATCTCTGCCGGAAGAAATCAAACTAGAAAAAAGTATGTCAACTGCTTGTAGATCCAAACTAGAGTCTTTAGCAGACGACATTTTATCAATAATAGTTTTTAAAATAGTCTCTGCGGATTCTGCAATATAACTGCCATTAATTAATAATATCTGTAAATATAGCCAAAAATTAACAAACCTTTAGCTGAATTTGTATCGATAGAAATGTAGTTCTGTGCTAATAGAAGTTCACTTTCAACATAAATGTTACTATTTACTCCAAATCTAAAATACAAATGTTGTGTAAGAAAATAATCTTAAACAATAATTTGCATTACCATATTTCTTCGATTTTAAAATGCACTTTTTTAACCCATTTTAAAATCTCAAAAATTACTGGATGCCTCTTACAATCGGGATTAAATTTTAGAATCAAAGCTTTTGTCTTATGTTTGTGGCATAAAAAAATTAAGGTGCATTTTAGAATTGAAGAAATTCGGTAAAACTAACGTTTTTTCAGATAGGTTTATGGCTTCAATAAATTGATTCTCAGCAGCAGAATAGTCCTTCATTTTAAGGTAGCATTTACCTAACTGTTGATAAGTTAAAACCATAGCTAATGCATTTTTTCCTCTAATTTTTTCCATCAAATTAAGAGCTTCTTTATACTCAACAACAGCTTCAGTAAACATTTGCTGGGCATAGAAAAACCTAAAAATTAAATCTGAAATATACATTTCAACTCAAGCTTAAATATATTCCTGAACATAATGATAATACTTTGCCATTGCTTTGCAAATTTTACATTTAAGAAAATTTGCTTTATGATTATTTTCAATGCTTTCGATATAAATCAGTGACAATTTTTTTGCCTTTTGAAGATGTTTTTCAGCAACACTATGCCTAAAATTGAAAATAAAATCGTTAATTTATTAACCCTTTAAATTATAAATTATTTTAAATTTACTTTTGTAGTATAGTTTGTGTACGTCCAAGAATTAAGTACACATTAACCAAAACATATAAAAATTTACGTCTTTTGTGAGGTGAATTTGGTGGTTGTTTCCATAATAAAATAATCTTTTTTGCGTTTTCACCATGTTCTAATGCTTGTAAAGTGTAATTTTTCAAATCTAAGTAACTTTCAGCTAAAATCACATGGGCTTGAGCTAAACACCAATGTTCATCTCCATAAACTATTCGAGCTAAAGCCAAACATCTTATGTATTCAGTAATCGCAGCATCTTTCTAGAATCCCAAACAAAAAAAATTATAATAAATATAATGACAACAAAAATAATGCCTTACTTCATCATTTTTTATTAAAATTCTGGCTTTTCTTTGAGATTGGTGCAATCTTTCTTCTGGGTTTAAATATATAGAATCAGAAGAAGATGATAACGACTTTGTTTCTAACTCAATTGATTGGCTTTCGGATTGATTTCTATAAATGCAATAATTAAAATATTTTAAATTTATCTATGAAATAATTCAATATTTACTTTTATTTGGTGCAGTGCTTACTAAATCATCACAATAAAGCAATGTTAAAACTCGTAACAAAAAGAAAATCAAATCAAAATGAATTGCTTTTAAAACCAGAGGCAGTTGCCATGGTTACTGTCTAAACCATAAAAGAAACATTACTAAAAAATAATAAATTATGGTTTAAAGGCTAGTTACTTGTCCAATGTTTTTAATGACGACGAATTTTGCATTCGTTCATAATCAGAGTCATAATCGCTTTCATTAATACTTGACAAATCATTTACAGATGTATCGTTTGCTTCCGATGGCTCTGATTCCATTATAGAAGTTTGTTGAGATGTTTTAAAGCTTGACTCTGTCGGGTTAAAATCGTTGGTTGAATCACTTTCGTTTGTATCCATTTTACTTTAACATAAAATAAATAATTCAAAGTCGTAAATCGAATGTGTTTAGAGTTCAAGTTCAGAGTAACGTTTGTTTACTCACAGTAAAACAAGTCACGTGGTATAAGTGCACCTGGCCATAAAAACCGATAAACATATACTTGAATCACCTCATATCGAATTGTTACTTATGACAAATCGAATTATTTCTTTTATTACAAATTTATAAATTGTATAATAACGTGTTTAAATGTATAATGAAAACAACATTATTTATTCTAAAATTGACTATAATTTACAAATAAACAATTGAAATAAAAATGCAAACATTCAAATCAATCAAAATAATCTTCAATATCAATGTCAGGATCTAAAATTCTCTCACCATATCTACTTAAATCCATCTGATTCAATATTAAGTTTTCAAATGTTTCTTCTAAATCTGTTTCTCCAATCAAAATGGCTCCTTGAATTCTTCCATTCTGCATTACAAGTTTTATGTACTCTTTACCTAAATACAAATAAAAAAATAGAACATTAAAGTTAAATCTATACTACAGTAGTAATAATTTACAACACCTTTAGTCATACGAAGAATTATTTCGTAATTTGTCCCGAGCTTTTGACCATTAAAAAGCCCTAACAATATAACCTAAAGAATATTAATAAAACCATTACGCTCACATAATTAAAAATAAAAAATTAATTAACAAAATACTTTAAATCCAAAAAATCTAGTGACATGAGTAAACATCTCGAAACAAAAATCCAATAACACATCAGTTTTTTCAACACTGGCAACCAAACATTTAGCAGCGTAACAACCCATCTGCCTTGCTTGGGTCCATAGTCGCATCTATAAAATAAAATTAACTAATACCGTATTCTTAAATTGAAAGTAGACTATTAAATAATGAATTACTTGAAACCAATGATGAGGTAAATCCCAAGAGCAACTGCAAACATCACCGGCTGCAAAAACGTTCTTTACAGACGTCTCAAATTTGCTATTAACTTTTAAGGCACCGTCTTCTGTTATGTCAAACTAAGAATAGTAAGAATAAAAATATAAAATAAACTCTACACATAAAAAAAAAATGTTTTTACTTCATTGTCTTTTAAAAATGCATCGCAATCTGGTGTAACACCAGTAGCACTTATAATAAAATCACATCCGAATATTTTCCCGTTGGTAAGTTGTATATAAACAGGCCACTTTATATCTAAATTATAAATAAACTAAATAATCCATTTATGTTTTTTAAATGTAAAAATCATCATTCTTACGTTCTTCTGAATCATAAATATTTTCCTTTAATCCTTTATTTTTAAATTCTTCAGCGGTAAAAACAGTTTCAACTTCACAACTGTACTGGACTTCCACGCTTCGTTTTAATTCATTTGAATCACCGGACATTTTCAATCCGTTGGCCCAATCAGGACCTAATGCACTACCATGAACTGAATCATCAATCTTTGTTCTAGACCCTTAAAAGTAAATGTAATGAATTAAAATTCAAGAAAAATATTTGCAAAAAAATGCATATGTATGGGGTACCTGCAATTGTGTATTTCATTCTTTTTACAACTTTCTTTTCGTCAGATTTCTCTTTTGAAAGATTTGGCAAAAAAAATTCTGAAGCTCCCGGATCAAAAAACGTTGCACTTATACTAGTATCTTTTATTACCCAAATTACTTGACAATTTTCAATTTCATACCTAAAAAAATAGATTATTAACAAGTTATAATTAAATTTTCTATCATTTCAATCCGAACATGTTTACAATTAATTAGCACACTTACACTAATTCTGTTGCTATGCCACCATTTCCTATAATTCCTACTCTCTTAGCCCCAGTAAGTTTTTGCTGAAGCGTGTGAGTAGTTTCTGTATCTCGTATTCCAATTACAAATTCATTTAATTCTGAAATTATCTAGAAAAAAAATTATATTATAAATCTATTATACTGAATAATATTAAAAATTTCAGCTTTTTTACTTTGGGTTTTCCTCCCGTTGCTATGCACAATTTTTCGTACGCAATTTTTTTACCGTCGGCTGTTAATAATGTCTAAAATAAAATTTTAAAATTAATTTATAAAAACATATACATATTAAAAAATAAATAAATTACTTGTTCTTTGCTATTCAATTTAATAACTTTATCAGAAATAACTGACACATTTTTATGATTCTGCATTAAAGTCTCCAACGGCTTCTCTTCCACATCAAACTCTTCCAACATTGGAGTTATTTGATGTAATCCTGATACAGTTTTAATTAAAGGTGAGGCCGAAATTAATAGCACAGACTTGTCAGTTGCAAGATATGATAACTATGAAATAAAAATATAAAAATGCCATTAGTAAGTAACATTTACTTTACAGTACTAAAAATTGCCAAAACTTACACATTCTGCACATGATACTCCTGCAATTCCACCACCTACAATGACATACGTAAATGACATTATATCTTTTGGCAGTATAATGTATGGCGTTTGGCTTCTAATATTTATTACTAACAAGTAAAAAATTAATAAATAGTTTTTCGTATATGCTGTACAGATTTGCTCACATGGTGCAATAAACTTGATACCATTTTGAAAAACACATGGGATCCTAGGCATGCGCACTGCTTGGTATTGCAAGTGTCGACCCCTAGCGTCATTAACTTTCAACTCCAAATACAAAGCAATGGTGTGCTGTTGGTTGATTGCCGTAAACGTGGTGTCGTCTGTTACCGGCAATGTATTTATGAAAACATAATACATCCTTAGATTCATAGCTTTGATCAACTGTGAACAAACTTTGCTTTTTTACTGCCGTCCAGATATCAACTCTTATTTTTTATTTTATTTAATAAGCTGTCTTCGTAATTATAATGGTAAGGAACTTTGGTGTGTGTGTTTATTTGATTATAATACTTTTTTTCTCACTTTTAGCATTCGGTTTTGTTTAAACAGGAACAAGGTTGGTAAATTAAAAAAGTATATTAAGAATTTCTTTTCAAATAAAATTTTATCATTAATATTAGCTCATGAAGACAGCATCTGGAGTTGTGCTTGGGCAAAAAATGAAAAGACAGGAACTGATCATATTGTCACAGGTTCTGTGGATGATTTGGTAAAATATTGGAAATGGACAGGAGATAAATTGGAGTTACGAAAAAATCTAGAAGGTCATGCACTTGGAGTAGTGTCAGTAGATATTAATTCAGAAGGCACAAGTAATATTTTTTTTTAATATTTAAATTGGATAAATTAAATTTACAATTTCTAACTTTATTTTTACAAAGTGTGTGCCTCAAGTTCTCTCGATTGCCATATTAGATTATGGGATTTAGAAGAAGGTCAGGAACTTAAAAGTATTGATGCAGGACCAGGTAAAGTTAAAAAATTATGTACTTATATATTCAGATGTTTACATTAAATCTTTTAATTACAGTTGACGCGTGGACAGTTACATTTTCTCCAGATTCTGCTTTTGTAGCATCTGGTAGTCATTCAGGAAAAATTAATTTGTATGGTGTTGAAAGTGGTAAATTGGAATCATCAATGGATACAAGAGGAAAATTTACCCTTAGTATTGCATACGTAATTATTTTTATTCCAAATTAATTATATCACACAATTAATTAAATTTATTCAAATTTTTAATCTTTTTTAGAGTCCTGATGGTAAATACATTGCAAGTGGTGCAATTGATGGTATAATTAACATTCTCGATATTGCGACTGCTAAATTAGTTCGAACATTAGAAGGTAATTTCATTAGGGTTTTTGTATTGAAGTAAAATCTTTAATTTTTTTTTTTTATTTAGGACATGCATTGCCAATTCGATCATTAGCTTTTTCACCTGACTCGCAGTTACTGATAACTGCTTCTGACGACGGTCATATGAAAATATATGATGTGTAAGTAAATTTATTA